>JAWCTZ010001111.1:0-24312 GCA_036850595.1 Rhyacichthys aspro | reverse complement strand
GTTATCAAAACTACATTGTGCAAACTGCATTCGTTCATATAGACAACAGGGTTACTGTAAAGAAGCACTAGTAGGGGTAGTAGTAGTCGCAGCTACAATTTGAATGATACTACATCAAGAGGTTGCAGGCTGCAGAGTAAGTTGAGCTAAGCATTGGTCCTTTTTTCTCAGTTTGTACTCACTGCTTGTTCTTGTTTCACTGTGGGAAAACAAAAGATTAGAGAACACTTTCTGGTTTTCAGGAGAGTGTAAGTATCGGCTACAAATATTGCCAAGACTCGGTTAATTAACCCTTAATTAAGGGGGACTAAGGCCGTAACTACCCCTAAAAGTACTGGTACTTGAATTGTAAATGCTCTGTGTTATGAACAAATATTGATCCATGGATATGCATGTTGTACTTGTGTCATTTTTGTAATAAAATATCTGAATGAAATACATTTCTGTTATTTTTGCCTTCTTGTTTTTCATTTACAATAAACATTTATATGAAAAATACATCAGCTTGGCTGAGCATATAACACTTTTTAAGATTAAAGCTGATTAAATAAATCAGTGTCTATCAATATACTCTGTATCCTTTATTTATACTCCGTACCTCTTAACTACACTCTATACCCCTTTATTACAGGCTATACCCCTAAATACAATTTGCACCAGTATGTCTCTAGAGAATTTACACTGTAATTACACTGTGGCAACGGGGAAGTACTAGATAAACTTGTGCTAAATACACCGTAGTAACCGGGACGTATTTCAGAGGACTTACACAGTAATTACACCGTAAGTAACCGGGACGTACTAGAGACTTACACTGTAATTACACCGTAGCAACCGGACGATAGAGGACTTACACTGTAATTACACCGTAAGTAACCGGGACGTACTTAGAGACTTACACTGTATTACGCTCGTAAGTAATGGGAAGAACTTACACTGTAGTTACACCGTAAGTAACCGGACGTACTAGAGAACTTACGCTGTATCACACGGTAAAATACTGCTGTAGTCCGTAAATAATGGGAAGTACCAGAGAACTTACACTTTAATTACACCGTAAGTAACCAGGATGTACTAGAGAACTTACGCTGTAATTACACTGTAAGTAAGCAGGAGAAGTACTAGAGAACTTACACTGTAATTACACCGTAAGTAACCGGGAAGTACTAGATAACTTGTGCTGTAAATACACCGTAAGTAACCGGGACGTACTAGAGGACTTACACAGTAATTACACCGTGGTAACCGGGACGTACTAGAGACTTACACTGTAATTACACCGTAAGTAACCGGGACGTACTAGAGGACTTACACTGTAATTACACCGTAAAACCGGGACGTATCAGAGGACTTACACTGTAATTACGCCTGTAAGTAATGGAAGTACTAGAGAACTTACACTGTAGTTACACCGTAAGTAACCGGGATTTACTAGAGAACTTACGCTGTAATTACACGGTGTACTTACGCTGTAATTACGCCGTAAATAATGGGAAGTACCAGAGAACTTACACTTTAATTACACCGTAAGTAACCAGGATGTACTAGAGAACTTACTGTAATTACACTGTAAGTAACCAGGAAGTACCGGGCCCTAATCTAAAGTGTTACCCACCAGTCATTTAGTGGTGAATTGGACACTATAGTGGCT
Source organism: Rhyacichthys aspro (assembly GCA_036850595.1). Taxonomy (NCBI): domain Eukaryota; kingdom Metazoa; phylum Chordata; class Actinopteri; order Gobiiformes; family Rhyacichthyidae; genus Rhyacichthys; species Rhyacichthys aspro. The sequence goes on along the minus strand of JAWCTZ010001111.1, from coordinate 22,661 downwards.
TTGTGGGATCAGACTTAACAGACTTTAAATGTACTCACAGCAAGCTCATGTGATATCAGTTGATTTATTTAGCTTGTACACAGTAGATCAAGTAATGTCACAGTGCTATTGTTATTACTGTTGTTGTTATCTTTTTGTATTGTTTTTAGTATTGTATTTATTATTAGGATCACTGTCCATTATGTAACTGTTATCCTCTTTTATTCACAGGGCAGTCATCCAAATAATGGCAAACAGTACCCCTTGACCTGGCAGCCCACACCCACCACATGTTCAGGACTGAATATCATGTATAATGAAAAATAATAGAGATTAAACTGTTTTCCTTATAATAAAATACATTTTGTTTGTGTTCTACTGGAAGCATTCTCATGACAAGAGTGAGACTGTTTATAAAGTAGAGTTGAACCTGAAATATTTGAATACAAATTGTTTTTGGTCAAACATTATTTTCATAGGTATAGAAAAGCAAAATCATGTAGTTTATGTAAAACATCAATGCAGTAGTTACAAGCATATTTTTGTAGCTTGTTTAAGCATCCATACTTTGTGAACATATACGAAGTTGAGTATGTACACCTAAATTCTAGATGGTATAGAAATCAAACTGAGTCTTGACAAGGGCTTTATTTTAGGACTAAACCACAAATAAAAATAAAAATAAAGTGTATTACAGAAATAAACAGAAACAAAATATGTAATCTTAACTAAATATTCAACATATGCAAACTCTACACTCTTGAAGGAATAAAAACCAGTATAATGTCCATGCGGGTCTGGAAAACGATCTTGTATCTTCCACATCTTCCTTTGTGCCAAATTGCCACACAACAAATTGACGATAAGCAGCATATCTAAATTGTCTGTGGCTTTCTCCTAGCTCATTCGCATCTTCCTTGCTCGAATGTCATTCCAGATACGCCTGGCAAGCCGAAGGATCCCGTCCTGCAGTATATAAAGTTCCATATGTGGCATCATTGATAGACATTGGTTGGGATGCCCACAGCACTTCTGTCCCAGAAGAGTGGGCATCTCCCTGCAATTGCTGCAGACACACCAGCCTGGTGCATTTGGTGCCAGAGGTTGTAATGGAGCAGGATCATTGGTGAGGTAAAGAAGATCAAAAATTAGACTTGGTTCACGAGTGAGGCAGCGCTCCAACAGCTGATGGCACTCTTGCAGGTTCAGTCTTTGTATCCTGAGCTGCAAATAAACATCAAAGTTCTAAGGAGATGTCTCTGTAATTGTCATGTATAGCTTTGTTGATCATCAACACCATCAAGCTATTGCATATCTCATTCATGTGGATGAATGAAGTTGAATAAGGTGTTACCAGACAGTAGAGACAATTCAATAGTCAACACATTCACAAGGCTGAGTCTGGAGCAGGGAACATTATAATAACAATTGGTCCTTGAATCCAACAAAATAAATGGCCAGACAGTTATTATAGTGTTTACCACAGCCCACAAAACTGATCAGTAGTTCTTGACACTAACAAAAATCCATAAAATGTAACGTGCATCTAGCATTACTCAATGTAAAGTAAAAATGTGAGTGTGGCAATCCACAAAAAGTATTTAAATGCCTGATCGCTTGAAATCCTTGCAGCCTGAAGATTTTGGACTCTTGTGATGTCCTCCTTCGACAGGTTCATATGTACAATGCGCCCTCGGACTCTTCCACGTCTGGTGCTTGTTGTAGACCGACTTCTCCCTCTTGCTGCGCCCCTTCCTCTGAACAGAGTGCGGGTAGGCTGTGCCCGTGATGAGGACGCTTGTGGTGGTTCATACTCTGGGTCAGAACCAGTGAGGCTGTCTTCGAAGCTCTAACACAAGATAGTAATGAGAGCCAACTCAAAAACTGACATTGACACAGAAAATATTACTGCAAATAAATACTAAATTTGCATTAGCCTTACTAATGCCAATAGCATCCATATCCATAGCATGTATCGTTAGCTTGTAAGATCCAAAAAATCGTTTTATGCACACATTTTATTTGAATATACGCCAGTTATCTAGCTTTTTTATAACCATAAGTATTTTTCAAGAGCAACCGTGTTATTTACATCTTGTTCTAACAAGTGTAGATGATGTCTCACCTGCGTTTGAATCGGGGCCAGTCAGCTGTGAAGCGCCGTCTGTTAGTCTCTGGCGCGTGCGTGTTGTTTTGGAGGCAGGACCTCGGAAAGACCTGTGAAACGAGTCGGCTGGTCTTGCGCATGCGCATTTTTCAAAAACTGGCTAACAGTCGCTGCTGTCTGAATGTTCGCAAACATCTTCTATTCCACCTTTAATGCCCACTCCAGTTATCTCAAATGTCTTCTCATGTCCACCAAACCCTGCTGCTAAATGACAAAAATGATTGTATAAATCACTAATACAATCAAAGTAGAGAACAACACTTGTGCCATTCACATCTACCATTCCTGTAGGACCACGTGAATGTGAATCAACAACTGCAAAAACACCATTTTCAGAAATGATTGCACAAGTATTGCTACACAGTGTCAAAAGACATGTGTTGTACTGTGCCATCCTTTCTAAACCACCCTGTAAGGTAACACAAGCACCTGCATCAATAAACTCTCCATCCTCTCCATCCACATCACCATAGACAAATTCAAAGTGCTGACCATCAATATCTGACTCTTCTGGTAAATCTGACACCAACATATACTCATGCCCTCCTTTTATCAACCTCTTATCTCGCCGTGCAGTGTACAACTCATCACCCAAAAACAGCACCGTATCTAAATGCTCCTGCTTCCAGCAAAACACACTTGACACTGTGTGTTTTACAAGCTCGACTAATGTCATTGCCATACACTGTATACCCCATACTTAAACAGACCCACACCTTGGTGGAAAGAACCAGTAGTGTTACTAGGAACACTAGCAGGACGACCAACATCAGGACTACCAACAACAGGATGAGTAACAGCAGGAGCAGCAAGATCAGTACATGCAACAGCAGGAGGACCAACAGCAGGAGTAGCAACACCAGATTGAGCAACAGCAGGACTACCAGCACCAGTACGAGCAACAGCTGGACGGGGAACAACAGGACTACCAACACCAGGACGAGCAACTGTGGGACTACCAACACCACTGAGTACCACTATCACTCACAGCAGAAATATCTGAGTGAGTGCAACAAATACAAGACTTATCTTTGTTGTGCTTTTCAGAAGAACCTTTCCTGCATCGACGAAGGAGCCCAGGCTTTGACAACTGGATAATACAAAGAATAGGAAATCATCACTAAACCTAATTAACCCTCATGGCACCTTGGGAGACCAAGAGTATTCATTCTACTTATTTTATGATTTGATTCTCATTTCTCATTTATAATTCTAAGTATATAAAATTATTTGTATCTTTTTTTACATGTGCATATTTATATAAATTTATATATATAAACATTTATAAGCATACTTACACTCACATATATACATACATGTATATTTGTGTATATATATGTATATATAAACATATATAATATGTATACAAAAATGTTTACTTGTTTTTAATGTATTCATTTGCTTGTTTTATATGTATATATTTAAATGTTTTATATGTGTGTGTTTATAATTCATAAATATATACTTAATTATTTGTTTACATTTGTTTTATATGTACATATTTATATGTAAATATATATATACATATATAAACATTTATAAACATACATACAAACACATATATACATACATGTATATTTGTGTGTAAATATATATTTATAAACATATATAATATATATGTATACAAAAATGTTTACTTTATTTTAATGTATTCATTTGCTTGTTGAATATGTATATATTTGTTTTATACGTATATGTTTATATGTTTTATACATATATATTTATATGTTTTATATGTATATATACTCATACATATATTCAGATAACATACGTGTACATGTGTATATAAATGTGCACTGACTCGTTTCATGCGTATGTACTGACTCGTTTCATGCTTATAAACACAAACAAACACACTTATAAACACACTCAAACACACTTATAAACACACAAAAACACACTTAAACACACACACGCATATATACACATAAACACACACACACACACATACACATACTTGTAAATCAAGTCATGTAAGGTCTCAAAATAAAACGGTTCCTGGTGGGGACACAACTTTTCTGAATGGAATAGAGCCACAGGCTTACCTCTTGAATTTTTGTTTAAATCCTCTGACCCCACAAGGATACTTTAGTACCAACATTTCTCAGGTTTTGTTTTTTCAGTTTGTGTCTGGTAATTACAGTGTGGTGGGGACATTGCTATTTTGTTGTACCAGAAACCACCATCAGGTGTCACTGCCACAAATTAAGTGATTTATGCAAGTAACTTTTTTTTCATTTTAGGTAAATGAATAATATAGTAAATATAGATTTAATTTGACTCAAAATATTAGCAAATAAAGTGCTTTAATTAACCATCTTTAAACCATGGTTTACAAGTTACAGTGTAAAATAATATTTTAAAACAAGTTTCTTGCATGCTCAGCACAGTTCTATTGAACACAACTCAGACATTTTATGTGCAAAACCAAAAAGCAGATTATATCTGCGCAATAGAAGTTACAAAAATAAGTCAGTGTTGTTCCCAAAAGAACCCAGCCAGTTTATACTTGTAGTAGTTGTTGTTGTTTGTAATATTCATCTGAAATGAAAAATCTAGATAAACATGACATCCAGAAGTTTGATGCCCATCTTAACTTTGTTTCCCATTTAAATGGGAAAAAAATGCTGAATCAACATATAGCTTATTGTAAATAATAATAGTTGGCCAATACTAAAGTCAAGCCCTGAAGTGACCTTTGTGCAAAAAACAAACATGTAAACAATGAATAATCTTCCCTGCAGAGAAGGATTATATTTAAATCACCTGATTAAAGAGGAAAAACTGAATTTGCACTCATTGCATTGAAATGCATTGCAAAAAAAAAAAGCCACCACAAATGTGGCTGGCCACTTATTAAAGTGTCTAAACCAGATTTAAAAATGTTCATGTGGTTTGTGAGACCACTTACAAAAAAAAAAAAAGTAATATAAGGCATGAGAACAGAAAATAAGAACACTCCATCCTGGCCTGAGATGATGCACGATGTCTAACGGCCTGTTCAAGACTTACCTTTTCTATAGTCTTTTTGAACTGTCCCGCTTTAAGGCGTTTATGCAATTTTTAACATAAAATTTAACACCTAGCCAATTCCTGCCTTGAAGGGCCACCGGGGACGCCTCGATGCATTTCAGGCACAGGGCTTTTCCTGGAATCCTTCCTGAATCGATGAAATCCATCAGACATTTCTCCACAGCTTGTACCTCCTCTGGGCTCCATTTTCTTCTTTTTGCTGGCCCTAAATAAGATGCAGTGATAAGTTAATTTTAAGTATTCTTCTCTGGTGAGATGACCTATACATATGGTATTTGTTGGAGCAGTTACAGCAAAACAATACAAAAGACTTTTCTTAAGCAATATACATGAATTAGATGTTTTTAGTCTGTAAGTATTAATCTTAGGCAATTCTGATCTTGGATTGTACTGTGATTAGAAAAGAAGACAGAAAAATGAAACATTTAAACCTATTGTAATGTACACTGTGTACAACGTGCAAGGAATAAGGAGTCTGTGGAGGTTCTCAGTCATCCAGGACATCTTCAAGCAAAGGTTTCTGGATGAGGGATGAAATGTCTTCACCTCAAAACCTATGTCCAGATGCCTTGACAGAAACCTTTGCTTAAGGAATAAGGAGTGAGACAAACTATGTCCACATTCCTACTGCTTAAATTCTCTAAATTTGAATTTGTAATTCACATTTTTCATAGAAACTACAAACTACCTTTCAATGAGCCAGGAATGTTGGTGGAGGACTCTTGATCATCTAGAGTGGTTGTTTTTTCCCCAGCTTCTTTCTCTGTGAACAAATAGCTGTCTTTTAGCGTTACTCAACACAGTGAATGGGTTGTGTCCCACATCATATCAGTATGCTAGTTTCTGATAGTGGCGCTGTGGTTACCACTTGTCATTGATTTAAAGTAGTTTGGTTGTGGGAGCACTATGAGGTTTGTTGACTGTCAATAGTCATGAAAAACTGATACAATGAACAAGTCCTGGAATGGACAGCAAAGTAGTTAGCATTCAAATAAAGTGAGTGACCAATCAAATAACTAGAGTCACCGACAACTGTCGACAACCTGCCTTTACACTGCCATCAAGAATGTAAAGGCGGTCATGACCTTAGTGCTTGAATGCTCACGGCCCTTTAAGAGCTCAGAGTGAAAATGCACCCTCATGGTTTACTGTGCATGCATAATACTGTTCTGTCTGATGTATCAAGGAATCACACAAAACTAGAGATGCACTGATCAGATACTTGGACCGTAAACTAGTCCTGATATAGACAAAGAAGCCGATCAGATACCAGTCACTGGAGTAAAAAAAGTATTGTATTAAATATATAGGTCGGATCTACTCTGTATAACTTTGTGTGGCACTACATGTCAGGACTTCGAAATGCGTGAGTCAAATCAGCGGTGTGGAGGTTTACTCTTATTTAAAACTACTCAATTGTTACAGAGTACAGAGCACACCATACAGCCACTGTAGCTCTCTAACGCTAAAACAGCAGAGAGCACGCTCTGACGAGCAGAGCAGGGTCAGTGAAGTGGGGTTAGGAACAATAAAGCACCATATATCCTCCTGCTTTGTCCACAGTTTCACAGTTACCATGTAGCCCCTCAGAGCAAGTTTGGTTTTACTCAATATGATTTACAGACTGACGAAAAGCTGCTGTTGTAAAACACATATGCATTATTCATGTAAAACAGTGAAGCTACAGCCCCTAAAAAAAGAGCAGCTTGATTTTTAAAAGGTCGCCACCTGAGAATGATTTCTCTTCTTTTAGACCTAGCCATTTTTGTTGCATATTCATAAATAAAAAAAATATATAATTAACCCTCTCTGAAATGATAGGTCTATAAAATATGCTGATACCTGCAAACAGTCAAAGAACCTGGACCTTTACTGAATAAGCTGGATTGGTGCATCCCTATACAAAACCAAACAAATATTTTTCAATGTGACCAATTACCTGGGTGAGGATCTTTATTTTGGCCTGCTTCAGAAGTGCGTTTTCTTTTCATCCGTGGTTTGTCTATGGACATAATTGGTTTAGGTTTAGTTATAATCAACACAGTCATTTAGGATTCATTTGCAATATCCCCTCTTGATTGCTGCCCATATTCCGCAAGATGTTGAAGATGTAGGTGAAGATGCAGAGATCCGATCCTCATCTTCGCTTTCCGATGCATCACTGTCTTCAACTATTTTCTCTGAAAAGCATCAAGAATCAGCATACATGAGTAAAGTGTGAGCTCAAACCTCAGTAAAATCACCACATTACACAGACTAACATGGTACAGGTTTATTTAAGGTGAATCTGGAACAGTGTTTCCCAAACTTTTTACAAGGGACCAAAGGGAAGTCCAAAACAATTCAATTCAATTTTATTTGTATAGCCCAGTATCACAATGACAATTGCCTCAAAGGGCTTCACAGTAAATGAACACTCAAGACAGTAAATGCACAACAGGCAGAGCATGACAACATCCCCTGTCCTTAGACCCTCCATCAGGGTAAGGAAAAACTCAAAAAACCCAGCCGGGGAAAAGAGAAACCTCAGGGAGAACCACAGAAGGAGGGATCCACTCCCAGGACGGACAGGCCGTGCAATAGATGTGTCACTGACAAATACTCAATTATATGTACAAGTGAATGAAGTTAATTAGGATAAAGTCCATGGTAATCTCAGCAGGAACAGTTCATCTGAGAGGGACTGGGTCAGGATGGGTCCATGGGTCGGGACAGGATCACCGATGGGCCACAGCTAAGGTCCAGTCATCACTGGGACGTCTAACAGCAGCCAGACATCTGGGAAGAGTGGGACAGAGCAACAACTTGTGAACAGTAATGAACTGAGCGGAAATGTAATTAATATATAACAGAGGATAGAAGCTCAATGTGTCCCTTCCTCATCATGTAGGCCAAGAGAAATCACAGCTAATCTATATATCCTGACCATAAGCCCTATCAAAAAGGAAAGTCTTAAGCCTAACCTTAAATATAGAGACTGTGTCTGCCTCTTTAACGTGAGCTGGAAGTTGATTCCATAAAACAGGAGCTTGGTAACTAAAGGCTCTACCTCCCATTGTACTTTTGGAAACTCTAGGAACGACTAGTAGCCCTGCATTTTGAGAACGAAGCGCTCTATTAGGACGGTACGGCACTGTGAGGTCTCTGAGATAGGACGGGGCCTTCCCACTGAGGGCCTTATAAGTGAGGAGGAGGATTTTGAACTTAATTCTGAATTCTATTGGAAGCCAGTGAAGAGAAGCTAACACTGGAGTAATGTGCTCTCGTCTGTTTGTTCCTGTTAATATTCTAGCTGCTGCGTTTTGGACGAGCTGAAAACTTCTCAAGGAGTTATTTGGGCATCCTGCCAGCAGAGAATTACAGTAGTCTAACCTCGATGTAACAAACGCATGAATCAGTTTTTCGGCATCACTTTTAGACAAGATATTTCTAATTTTCCCTATGTTGCGCAGGTGAAAAAATGCAGTTTTACAAGCTTGGCTAATGTGGGTTTTAAACGATAACTCTTCGTCAAATATTACGCCAAGATTCCTGACAGTTGAGCTCGAAGCTACACTAACACCATCTAAATTGACTATTTGGTTTGATAATGTGTCTCTTAGATTCCTGGGGCCTAGTATAATCAACTCCGTTTTTCTGGGTTTAAAAGAAGGTAGTTTAACGTCATCCAGGTCCTTATGTCTTTCACGCACGCTTCTAATTTGTCCATAGGATTGATCTTATCGGGTTTAATCGATAGATAAAGCTGGGTGTCGTCGGCGTAACAGTGGAAGTTAATTCCATGTTTTCTTATTATACTGCCTAACGGGAGCATGTATAATGTAAAAAGAATAGGGCCTAATACAGATCCTTGTGGTACTCCATGGCTAACTTCTGTGGATGCAGATGATTCCTCATTAACTCTAACAAACTGGTATCTGTCTGTTAGATAAGATTTAAACCATTTGAAAGCTGATCCTCTGATTCCAATGTCGAACTCTAACCTCTGTAACAGGAGACTGTGGTCTATCGTGTCGAAGGCTGCGCTGAGATCTAAGAGGACTAGGACAGAGACCAGTCCATTATCTGAAGCCACTAACAGATCATTGGTCGAGTTTGACTAAAGCTGTTTCTGTGCTTTTGAGGAAGTCGTCACATCTAAGATTTGGAGGGATGCTAGGTTCTACTGAACTGTGACTGTTTGTCAGCCTGGCTACAGTGCTGAACAGAAACCTAGGGTTATTTTTGTTTTCTTCTATCATTGTAGAATAATACGTCGTTTTAGCCTTACGCAGGGCTTGTTTATAAGTTGATAGACTGTATTTCCAGGCCTTGAGAGACTCCTCGGAGTTGGAGTGACGCCATTGTCGTTCTAATTTACGCGTGGCTTGTTTGAGGAGACGAGTTTCTGGGTTAAACCAGGGTGATTCTCTACAACTTCTGATGACCCTCTGTTTAAGCGGAGCTACACTATCCAGAGCTGTTTGCATTGAACGCATTACAGTGTTAACAAGCTGATCGGTTCCACTTGGACTGGAGCTGTGGAGGCTGGTCTCTGTATTAACTGGAGCATTCCTGGCTAATATTGGCTGAATTGCTTCTTTAAACTCTGAGGCAGTTTTATCCGATAATACTCTTCCAATATGTTTTTTTTTGTAAGGAACGCGGTAGTCCTCGAGCGTGAACTGAAAGGTAATTAAAAAATGATCCGATAGGACGGGGTTATGAGGTAGGACTTTTAACTGACTGATCTCTATACCGTAGGTTAATATAAGGTCCAGGGTGTGGTTGTGCCTGTGAGTGGGTTCACTTATGTTTTGTACGAAACCGACGGAATCCAATAAGGTCATAAACGCACTGCTGAGACTATCACTGCTGTCATCAACATGAATGTTAAAATCCCCTACTATAACGATTTTATCCGAGTCTAACAGTGTACAGGATAAAAAATCAGAGAATTCATTTAGGAACTCAGAGTAAGGGCCGGGAGGACGGTAAATAATAATAAATGAAACAGGTTTTTGTTTTTTCCAGTTAGGGTGCGTAATAGACAACATAAGGCTTTCAAAAGAGCGGTAAGACTGTTTCGGTCTCGGGCGAATCAATAAATTGGAGTGTGAGATTACTCCCACTCCTCCACCTCGGCCTGTGCTTCGAGGTGTGTGAAAGTTTACATGACTGGGTGGAGTAGCTTCATTTAGACTAATATATTCGTCCTGTTTTAGCCATGTTTCTGTTAGAGACATTAGATCGATTTTATGATCTCCAATTAAATCATTAACTATTAGTGATTTAGACGAAATTGATCTGACATTTAGTAATCCACAGTTGACGACTCTGATGCGTTTCCCTACATTTAAGTTTAAGTTAGGTGTGTTATTTATTGGTATTAGGTATCTACAGGAGCTTGTGTTTGAGTATCTGGGCACTCGGGGGACAGACACAGTCTCTATGGGGTGAGATGTTTCAAGAGAAGAAACAGAGAGGCGTTTAAGACTGCGACTCTGTGTCCTAACCAGACAACTAACAGCTACAACATCCGACTCCACACCCACACTATGCTGTCTTACAGGGTCTCTAATCCCCTGTGACCTGCTGAGATTCCTTGTGTTAAATGCACCGGATAGCCCTGTCTATATTACTAGACAAAATGGCAGCGCCATGTCCGGTAGGATGCAGGCCGTCTGCCCTCAGCAGGCCTGGGCGGCCCCAGAAGGAGGGCCAGTTATCCACAAAACCAAAACCTTTCTGACTACAATACCGGGCCAGCCACCGGTTCATGGAAACTAACCTGCTATACATCTCATCGTTACCCCTTACGGGGAGGGGGCCAGAGACGATTAATCGATGCCGACTCATCTTACTCCCTAGCTCAAAAGTCCTAGCTAAGCTGTCTTTAGTAATCTCTGACTGTTTCATCCTCACATTGTTGGTGCCGACATGAATAACTATCTGCTTGTATGTGGTGTTATGTGCCTGGGAGGAATCTGCCTTCCTGCGTGATGCCAGCACCCTAAGATTGGCCTCTATGTCGGATGCCCTGGCCCCCGGTAGACAGCGGACACTGGCTGGCGTCTCGAGTCTAACATTGCGGGTTATGGAGTCCCCTATCACCAGAGTGCGTTGTTCATCCCCGCCGGCCGGCGCCGGCGAAGCAGGCCGGCAACCAACGCAGTCAAGCGGACTTGAAAGCGCCGAGAACCGGTTCGCAGTCGGGGCGGGTGACCGCGGACAGGGACGCACAACCGGAGGTTCTCCCTTGCCCGCATGCCCGCGCCGCCGGACCGGGACAAACCCCGCACTCTCTGCAACAGCTGCCGGAGGAGCTGAGCCAGAGCTAGAGCTAACGCTAGCAGGGCTGCTGTCAGACCTGCATCTAACTTTATCGGGGAACCCTGACACATCTAACGTAACTAAACCTTGTCTTTGCTGCTCTAACTCCTCTAACTCACAAACGCGTCTCTCTAGTAGAGACAGCCTCTCTAACAACAACGAACAAGAAACACACTCCATCGCCATGATAACAACACACCGGAGCTAGCTTAAATACCCTTAGGTGACCTCAGCTAATAGCTAGCCTACTAGCTAACTCAAACAATACGACGAACTGACTAAGTCTAGCAGAAGAACAAAATATAACTGATTCTGAAGTTAAGTGGGATGTGATATAGTGTGTTAACAATGAAAGTGAAGTGAGAGTGAATACAAACGTAACTTTAGTACAGAGCCAGGAGACGATCACGCGCCTGGCAGGTAGAGTCACCGGGATACGTCACTGGTGTACGTCAGCAGCAGCGACAGCGTAGAGCAGCGAACAACTATACTTACCGTAAAAAACACACAATACACCAAAAAGAGAACTTTAAGCATTTTTTTTATGCATTTTGGGTTTTTTTTTTGGTTTTTTTAACTTTTTACAATAAATCCTGAGATGTAAGCTATGGCTACTTCCTTGTACTCAGACAGTCTGTCAACATACGGCAGGTCAGAGAAGGTGTCATCCTGTGGCACAAGCATTTCAACAGACTCTACATCCATTCTGCGTGCAATGTTTACAGTTGCTGGTGTTGAGTCAAGGATGGCTGTGTTGTCACGTAGAAGGCAGTTACCTGTTCCCTTTTTTACTTGATGCCTGACAAGAAGCCGCTTGTATGCTGCTCTGAACTGCCTTACATTGGGGTTGTTGTTGTAACCTCCACGTGCTCTTACTGCAGAGAAGAAAAGCTCCAAGTGATCTTGGCTTAGTTTCTATGTGAGAAGGTAGCGGCATGGAGCTGGTGTTTGCTCAACGAGGTCTTCATATATGCCCATTACACTTCTACAACAAGCAATGAAACCATAGATCGGTGTTCTTTTTTGTGTTGTATGCACAGGCACAAGTGTGTTATCTTTTCCCTTTATTTTTAGACCACGCAAAAGTGACTCTGTTTCGTCTAGTATTGCCTTGGCACGGATTTTGGTGTGTGGTTTTATCGGTGCTTTCGATCCTTTGCCAAGTGGGTTGCGGCTGTTCAAAACATCAAAGGGTGCATCAATTGTGCATAAGAAATGAACAATCGCTGCACAACCACTAAACTGTGGAAATTTTAAGTGCTTATCACAATACTCAAGAGCGTCAGCTACACTACTGCTAAATAGCTGGGCTGCAAGATGTACCTTCATTTTCTGATTGCGCCACTGTATATGAGCCATTTTAAGCTTGTTCCCTAGACGTAGTCCTTCCTTATCTTGAAGCTTGTGGAGTTCATCAATGTACTTCCACCTTATTTCCTGGCCATCGTCTCTTACAAGAACATCAACAGAAGAATATACATTTCGAAGAAGCTTGAGCATGTGACATGCATCCAAGAGTACATGGATTTTTTGAGTGTCATCTTCTGGGTGGAAAAAGAAAGATCTCATATCCATAATGTCCAATTTAGCACCTAGCTCTCGAAGCATAGCAAAATTTTGTGACGGTCCATCACAAGTCAAAGACACAACCCTCACACCAATTGCATGGAGCCGAATAAGGCTCTCACGAATTATGCTGGCTCTTTCTGCTCCATTCAGCGAGTTAATAAGAAAATAGGCAATTGGGATCTTCCAAGACTCATTAATTGCCACAACCATGAGGACAAGTGCTTGTGTTGCAACAACATCTTGTAACAACTTGTAACATAGCCATGAATCTGATCCCCTTCAAAATGTGTTTGCTTATGAATGTACATTTCATCCATCATTAAGGAGCAAACAGTTTCTCTACCTGCCTTTTTCTGCTCAGCTACATGACTTTTTAATGCTGTGAATGAAGCAACTGTAAAACCAGGATCTGCAGAAACACTACTATACCATGTGCGTATCGTCCCAGGATGAGGCAATGCCAAGTAGAATTCTTCTCTCACATAGGTATAAGTCTTTGGTGAGTAAAAGTGCAATGTAGTGGCGAATTGTTTCAAATCTTCTGAAAACACTGACTTTTTTTTATTAGTGATTCTCTTAAAGATTTCACGGGGAACCACATCAAGGCCTTGAAGGAGAGAAGCACATTCAGAAGAAATAAGCATTTTCTTCTGAAGTACTTTTGTCACTTTCTCCTGTGAAAGAACTTTTGCCTTTAATCTTTTTGTTTGGCGACATTTCAAACATAGTTTTTTACGGGCTAGACAGAGTTTTTGCTCCATATCCACTGCTTTTCTTTTAATAGTTTTAGGAGATTCAGGCACAAAGTAGTTATGATCATTCTGAGTCAGCCCTATTGTCTTACTGTAGCAGTGATCTAATATTGAGCCTGACTCTATGACACACACAGTACTACCACAGAGAGTTACACTATCACCAACATCTGGACTAACAAGACTGTCACAAACATCTGGACCAACAAGACTGTCACAAACATCTGGACTAACAAGACTGTCACACACATCTGGACAAACAGTTGCACAAAAAATATTGTCATTTGACACATTATTAATTCCATCTGCAACCTCTTAAGTGTCATTGACACTTACCTGTTCAGCAATACATACCTGCCATCTACACTTTGGTTCTTTGCTGACAGAAAAACAGAAAATGGTGGGCACAGCTGTGCTTTTTAAACAAGTCCTCCCCTGGTAAAATAGATATACAGAAGGAAAAACACATGAGAAAACACATAGTGTGACATAACCCCAATCAAAAATAATAATAATATGGCATTATAGTAGTAAATACATTTAAAAGAAAAAAAAAAAGACAGTAGAATCAGAGTTTGACAGATTTTTATCTAGATGAAATAATGGCCTAAATAGGGAGGCCACAAATGAAATGTTTGCAAATGCACTTTTTCATTTCATAATTACTTTTACTAATTTAATAATTTATGCTGTGAAATTATGGCCACAGTTTAAGTAATTTTAATGTGTGAATTGCAGTTTTCCTTTTAGTGTGTGTGTGTGTGTGTGTCTGTGTGTGTAAAGATCTGGGTACCCTCAAATCAGTGCAGAAACAATCCCTCTCAAAGTGTTGACTGCACAACCGACTGGAAGAGGTAGGAGTCCAGTTCTGTCTCCTCATCTTTACAACCCACCGGTCCAGTCTGTCTGGATCACCTAGAGGAAAACTTTAAAATAACAAAGAAAATTCTATTAGCAATAAAACAATAAAGTTTTTATTGGAAATTTACAAACAATTTTATATATGAAAAATATTATATAACATAATGTTAACGTTTTTTCAAATGTCAATTTTAAGAATTATCAATATATAGTTATTATTTCATAGTTTACACAGTTGGCTGTGCTGTAAATGTTACTGAAAAGTGTATACAGCACTAGGTACTATATTTGAGGTCCTAGATACAGTTTTTAGTCACACTTTATAATCCAATATACGGCAGTTCAATATAAGCAACAGAGCCCCCATAGAACCTCACTACAATGGTTTAAACGGTGGTAATATAGCACAACCTTCTGTACAATTATATTATATAGAAAAACAAGTTAGATTTGTTTATGTGAGTTTATCTTCTACATAATGATAGCGCGTTGTTTTAAAATGTCTCCTCACAAACGACAAGTCATTCGCGGTTTGCTTTAGCGTCTTGACGGTGGTCAAACTGGTGAGTAGAATGCCGTTGTACCAGGTTGCACTCAGTATACACGCTCGGTGGTTGCAGTTGCAATGCCGTAACAACTCAAGTTCGATCGCTTCAACAAAATTACGAAATTATTACACCTATCCGAAAAAAGGTATTTCTTTGCCGTAACTGTGTTAAATAACCACGATCGGAATGCAAATAACAATTTGATTTGAGCTAGAAATGCCACTGTATTTTATATCAAAGTACACAAAATAAAATAATTTCAAAATTCTACCTTGATAATAATAATTAACATCTAATTCCAAGTTATCATACTCCATATCAACTTCATATCATCTTGATGCGGGAAGGTCGTTTGCTAGTTGACTAAAATAGCTGAGTAAGATTTCTCAAAACCAATCAAAAAAACTGAAAAAAGAGATATTACTCACCGAAAAAACTGAAGACCACACTTCTTAGAAGGTCTGTTAGTACAACCAACAGCACAGCAAGCCATTTTAACAACAAAATTCTGCCAAATAAGTAAAAGAAAAGCCGACGGTCAAGTACAGAGCCTCGCCTCGGGTCTGCTATCCACACTGACACTTATCGCCACGCCGCACCTAGCCAGCTAGCACCAGGTCGCAGCTAATTAGCCACTTGTTAGCGCACGATGCGCAGCAACTGACACCTGTCAATCACCAAGCCACACCCAAATTTATGCACACAACTACAGGTTTCAGATAGCATAAACGGAGGTATTAATCAAAAATTCACCCACCCCCAGAGTTGTAACATAACAATTGCTTTGCTCTAGAGACCAGAACCATCTTTTGTACCAGGCTGTAAACATGTTTTTCACACTTGTAAAGTCGCAATTGGATTTCACAATATATTTCGTCTTTTGGAGCCTGCCCTCTGGTGGATGGAGGTATATCGCTGTATGGTGGCGTCCTTACGCGGGGCCTATTTATGAGGGTGTGTCCTAGCCGCTTGGTTCAGCTCCGGTCGGCTCTGAGATGAGGGGCGTGTTTCTGAACCGCGCATTTGAAAAGCCCACCAGGAGCAGTTTAGACGCTGCCCTCTCTGCCCATTTTAGTAATATCCTCTGTAGGAGGAGTCAAAATATCCGAGATGGAAGCGCTGTTCATTGGGGGTCATTTGGATAAATTAGACCAAATGGAGACATTGCTTCCATTATTTATACATTCTATGGTTTGAACCTATGGAGCTTGTTGATCCAGGACTAAAGACAGGGGGAAGTTTGTTCCAGTGACTGTGCTGCTCCAGCTGAGCTCTGTGTGTGTTCATTGTTTTAATGCTGTGTTGTAGTTGGGTGTGTTTCAGGTCTGACAGGAGACTGTCCAGTTAACGTCAGGTGTGGTGTCTGTGGTGAAGTCTGGAGCTAAAGTACTTCACTGTGAGTTACTGTTAGTTGTTAGTACTTCAGCAGCCACTTACACAGAGAGAGTCTTTGCACAAATATTAGAGCATTTCATTTTTTATTTGGTCAACTAATGAGTAAACAGGTGCACTGCTCCTACTTGTGTAACACAGTGACAAGCACCAAAACAACACTTATTTATTGTGGAGAAAAGCAAAATACAGATTACTAAGTACAGGAGTTTTGCTTGTTTCTAGGTACCACTACTGTACTAAATTGGTCTTGCATTAGGTTAAGACAACGTAAATGTAACCCCACCGTATCATTTCAGTTTATCCTTGTTTATTTCACTATTGGTGTCAGAATACCTCCAACATGAAATGTAACACAATAAAAGTACAAATATGTCATTTATTGTTCTCTTCTCAGGACTTCTGTGGAGTTTGAAGCTCCTGTGGAGGTAAGCACTAGCAGTGACCAAAGGAGAAGCAGAAGAAGACCTGGATCTGTCTGAGGAGGACAGACTGAGGAGGATCCAACAGGGCGTCTTAGCACACCACATGGAGCTGTTTTTATTTTAGAAAACTAGAAAAAAAAAACTTTCTTTGTTTTAGTAATTAAACGTTTTCTACAGTGTTTATTTACAGGCAGAAATAAACATATATTTTATAGGTTCTTTCCTGCACATATCTATAGTAAAGAAATTGCTGCATTAGACCACTGTCTCTTTTTATTGCTGCCCTTTTATTTTTGTGACTGAAGTCATATCCTAAAAGAGAAAGAGAAATTTATTTATTTATTTACTTTATTATAATATACAATACACAGATAATACAGTTAGCAAAGGTAGCAGGTAACAAACCTGTCCACAGCATTGTAGATACGTTCATCTTGATATTATGATGTAAAGCTGATAAATAACAAAACATATCTGTAAAACATAACTGAAAACAAACTTACCGGTCAGATTCCCTGCAGTTATTGATTCAGGATGGTGATATATTGTAGAGTTAAATACTTAATACTCTCTTTAATAAAGCCCCATTCTTAAAGATCATTAAAGGTCCCATATTATGCTAAATCGTCTTTTCTGAGCTTTTAACCATGTTCTAACGTTGTTTCTACCTCAAACACATACCCAAAGTTGTGTTTTGTTTCATTTACGCATGTTTGAGTAATTTATTTAGTTTGAGCTACAGTCCTTTCAACGAGCTGTTTCACGCAATGACGTCAATATGTGAAATAAACCACTCCTCTCCAGGAAGTGCTCCTCCACACTCCTCCAGCCCCTCTCTCCTGAACTGTCAACAAGTGGTGCTCTGCAGCTCAGACACAGAGAAGCATCGCTGCTACTGTGTTAGCTTACTTACTGTCAGCAACATGTATTACTAACAAGCATTACTGCATAGCTCTACATATTGCTAAGCTACTTTATTATAGTTCTTTCAATACACTGCACAACAGCTACTTAGGAGTCTCCAGGCAGCATACATTCTCAACTTTAGTAGACATTGTACGGCCATTTCCACATGTGCACCTATAAACAGAAGCAGTTAGCATGCGTTATGCTACGGGCTACACCATAGAAACATACACAATAAATAGTTTCTCATTTACCAAGCAGAAACGTCTTGTAGAAGCCTTCAAGGTCTTTGTGTTTGCTCATGTTCTTCAAATTCAGAGTCAGACTCTGGGTCGAAGATATACGGCTCAGTTACTCTCAAAGCCATTGCTGAAAAAGTTAGTACTACCATGTACCGTGTTTACTTCAGTCTGTTTCCAGCGGCAGCGCGTAGCTCTAGCGTGACGTCATGAGCCAACACGGGAGAGCTGAGCCTTAAAGTGACAGCGCCAAATCAGACCGTTCACTTTGGACTCATGATGAGAGCTCATTCAAACCGCTTGTATATGATCATTATTGTGTGTTTCATGTTGCAAAACCTGATATGGTAACCTAAATGTATCAAAATACACTGTATAATGTTCAAAATAGTATAATATGGGACCTTTAAAGTAACTGTTGAATAACTCACTCTTCTAAAGTAAAAGTGTTTTTTGTTACATGGTGTAAAAAAATAAAAAATAAAAAGAAGAAGCTCAAAAGTAGATGCTACAATTGTTGAGAATGTTTATATTCAATAACAGCCTAACTGAATTCACACAGAACCACGTGAATAAGTTAGTTCCCGACCATATGTCACAAAATACTTTGACATATGGAGCGAAAACACATGCACAGATAAATCTGTCCTAGCAAAACAGTTAGATGAGCAAACACATCAATAATTGCATTAATAAAAAAAAAATGCATTGAAGATGATGAAGAGGAAGGTTAAAGGAATGCAGACAAAATCATTTTAAAGTCACCTGTGCTGTTTGATTGGTGTGTGTTTCCTGTTTTGTGTTTGTTGAACCTATTGAGCTTGTTGATCCAAGTCTAAAGAACAAAGGGAAGTTTGTTCCAGTGACTGTGCTGGTCCAGTTGAGCTCTGTGTGTGTTTTTTTATTTTAATGTTGTGTTGTAGTTGGGTGTGTTTCAGGTCTGACAGGAGACTGTCCAGTAATGTCAGGTGTGGTGCCTGTGGTGAAGTCTGGAGCTAAAGTACTTCACTGTGGTTGTATCACCGGAGGAGGTGTGTCTGATGTTGAGAGTAGGGCTCTTAAATCATTCACATGTTAATTTACTGGTAATAATCATCCAACATGTATACAATACAAATAAATGCAGAGGAAGGAATCACGAGAGTCAAAGACAAAAAGTCACTATTGTGACTCCAAAAAATAAAGAGAAGCCCCATATTTTTTTCTTCCTGTGTGGTTCAGGTGCACATGATCCTCACATGAATAAAAAAGAGGTGGGAGCAAGAGAAGAGAATCATGGGAGGTTCTGATTATTATGACTCTTTCTAATAAAAAATAAATAAATATTTACAGTATTAGAATGTTAAACTAAACACAAAGAATAAAGAAATTCAGAGTAAACAACACGAGATTTAGTTTAAACTAAATATTACTAAATGTTTGTGAAACCAGAAGATAAGGAAAGTGCCAGGGAAAAGAGAAGAACAAAACTCAGTTGTTCCTGAGGACGGTTAAGAAGTGAAAAGGACTGACTAGAAAATTTTTCACTAATCAATACTAACACCTAACTCTTAACAATGACTCTCTGAGACCTCAGATTCAAAGAGCAACATGGAAACTTGAAAAAGGGAAACTTCAACAACTAACACTTATGGTTTGTAATACATGAGCTGTTCTAACCTAATTATTTTCTAGGCTGGTGGACAATTGTTTTAACAGACATTTTACCAACAGGGTCCCACTCTGGAACATTGTGCATTGGAGATCAATACCAGCAGCCACTTACACAGGCTTGAATTGAAACCTAAGATCTAATGAAGGCCCTCTACCGGCCAGAGAGTGTTGATGTTTACAGGGAAACACCAAAAAGATAAGGTTCCTGTTAAGGTCAGTCCAATCTACAGTCCAGAGTCACCTGGGATGAACACCAGTATCCTTTTGGAAAGTTGCTTAATCTGAATTGCTAAGTTGAAATGAATATTGCATTAAAGTCTTAAATACAAGATTTGAGTGGATAGCAGAGTGGAAGATAATTAAGAGGTTCAGTATTTAGTGGCTAATAAAGACTCATATTTAATCTAGAAGGGCATAGAAATGTGCATCTGGACATTAATTGTAACCTGTGAGTAAGTGTGGTAAGTTATCTTATATATTTCCACGCTGCCTACACATTTCACATCATGTACACAACATCATTTGTTGTTTCGAAACATCTTGACTGGTTTTGGTGTTTGGCAGCTATTATCAATATGTGCACACAGTTTTAATGCATTCACTTGGGGAAGTGTCAATGGTTCAGAAGTGGTTAGAAATAAATCTACAGGAACTATTACGTAAAAGTAAAGTAAATCAACTATTGTCAAACAATCCTACACATGTAAAAATAAGAGCTTCCGGGTTACCTAAACAATTAAGCTGAATGTATCTCTGTTTCCAGGGGGCAGGAGCCATAGAACTTGGAAGGGTGAGGGTCCTGCTCCCTGACAGTCTGCAGGGGTGTGGAGGCTTACAGCTGAGTCCCATACGACCAGCCTTACGGTACATGCCTTTTAGATTATTTTATTCTAAGATAAAGGATTTAAAGATAGCAGCCTCACACACCCCGTTAATGTGTAAACTTACTGCTGCAGATACAGTAACCTATGATACAGAATTACAAGTAAAATACTAGACCTTCCACTTACTACTCAAGGAGGAACATGTAGAGTAATTTGAACTAATGCTGCTCTTAGGTTTCTGTGGAAACTGCATTAGATGTGTGGAGTAAGTGTTATGTATTTTACCGATAGAACATGTGTCGTAAAATCTGGGGAAACAGTGTTCATTACAAATAAAATAAAATAAATGAACTTAGGAATAGATAATAAGCAAAACTTTCGGGTCTAAAAATAATACAAATAATAAAAGTAGATTATGAAATAACACAAAGGAGAAAACAACAGAGTAAAGCAACATCTAAGTGCTGACAGTTATGTTTCTTAAAATCAAAGAAATCATTTCTCTTATATTATTTTATGTAGAGGTAAATACACATAAAATGCTTTTATTTCAGATAAAAGGAGAAAAGTGAATGCATTGTGATTACTGTGTGAAGCTTATGTATGCATTAGTCCTCTGTAATTCATGTAACACTGATGCATTTGTGATTGTGGAATGCACAATAATGGTTTAAAAGGAGTATTTGTTGCTTAGTAATGTCTGCAGAAGCTAAGGTTAAAAAAGAAGTGTTTAAATCAATTTAAACTTATTCATATTGAGCTTGAAGAAAAAGGACCTCGTTGTATCGGGCATAATAATCCTATGTTACGACGAGGGTAAGGGCATGGGTGTTGCACCTTTAGAGCCCTATGGAATACTTCTACACTGAAACGTTTTGCCACATGGACTCTTTGCCCCACATTGCCCCTGGATCTCTTCCCATTGCACTGATGCAGTCTCACTTTCTGCTCAGTGTGAAGAAATGGACTGTTCTTTAATTAATAATTTGATTAATTAATTTTAGTGATATAACTAATAATAATAATAACTTTCTTTCTTGTTTTAACTCTATAGATACATTTTACTTTGTAATGGTTTATATAGAAGCAACTTATTTTATTTAATCAAATTTGAGCATTCACCACATTTTTTAAATTGATTTTATTGTATTTGTTTTAATACTAAAAGTTAAATGTGCAAGAAAAAGAAAAAATACACAGCTGTTGTAACTGTTCCTGAAAACATTTTCTGTAGTTCTTTCAAATAAACATGAATAACAGTTGCAGGTTTTATTTCAGTCACTTTATCTTTTACTTCTTTATTTAATGTTCTCATTCTTACATCTTGGGTCTTGCTGATTCTAATTTTATTTTTGTTAAACACCACTTGCTATATTTCTGCACATAACAGATGTGTTGAGGTTGTGCAGCACTGATGAACTGTACTGTGGACGTTTGAATACAAGGCATTGTTCTGACAAACCACACAAACTAATCTGCACTTTATTTAAGTTTAACTACTCTTATTTCACCCCAGATCAAAACCAAAACCCCTTCAGGCCCAGACAGAGATTTGAACACTTTTGAGATTAAAACAAAACCAACAGTGAACGACCAACGTAACTAGACACTGACTGCATCAGTAAATAATGCCAGTGACATGAGGCCACCATTGGGATTTGAACCAGTCTTTTAGCTTCTGAGATGTTGGGGTATAGCTCAACTGGAGATACATGGGACATCTGGACATCAGGGGACCCCAACTTGAATATTTGTCTGAATACCAGAACTGACCAAATGAGGTGAAACACCGTAAGACATATTAAAAAAAAAAAAAAGTATTGCTTTTTTCTGTAAATGTCACTCTTTTTTCCCTCTATATTTTAAAAGTAAAATCAACTTCAGACTCATTTCTTCTGGGTTTGTTTCTGGATCTTGACAGGAGGACTGTAAGGTTTAGAAAAGCAACCAAGAAACAGACAGACCTGCAGCCAATAGAGCTCATCAACCTGACTACAAAGA
>JAWCTZ010001110.1:0-24352 GCA_036850595.1 Rhyacichthys aspro | reverse complement strand
TTCATAATAATAGCAGTGAGTAAAGCTTAAAATCTTTATTATAGCTTTAATTTTCATTTAATGCTTTAATGCAAAAGCACTGGGAACACTGTACAGTCTCACAATCCCAACTCACAATCCCTGGACCTTAATCCAATGGAAAACTTGTGGGTGATATCAAAAATGCTGTTTCTGAGGCAAAACCAACAAATGCAGAAGAACTGTGGAATATAGTCCAATGGTCCCGGGCTGTTCACAGGAGCCAGAAGAAGAAGGTCGACTCCATGCAACACAGATATGTCAGCTTCTCAAAAGCAGTGCTTATATGAAATATTAGTTCAGTAATTTACAGTAAAGTTTAATCTAAAAAAATTTGTTTAATTGACACAGTAAATGTTTGAGTTTGTAAAGAAAAATACAGATGTGCTGCACTTTTTTGAACAGCCTAATATTCACTTTTCTCCACTTTCTCTAAAGAAATAACAAATATGATCATTATTTTGTTCATGTTTTGATTTGGAATAGAATGTGCAGTGTTCTCAATGCTTTTGTGTGTATGAAAATAAAAGCTATTATAAGGATTTTGAGCTCTACTCACTTTTTTAAACATACTGCTATTATTGAACACAACTGTACATTATTAACACACTAAATGCTCATGATTCTCTTCCTCTGGGCCTCCAGACATGGTACAGAGACATCACAAGCAAAACTAGGCTCAAACTTTGATATTGGCACTGATGTCACAGCTCTTTTTGCACAGCTGTGTTGTGATGTGCATGCGTACTGTTTATGGGCTGATCTGGAACTATTCGCTCATCCCTAACCCCTCAGTAGCCGTAAATGTATAGTAGACTACATTGAATAAAATTAGTGAATGGTTGGACACCACACAGCACTGTTACTCGCAGTTGGCATAAATGAATATAAAAGTCTGCTGGACGCTGCTGATAACAGACTTTTATTAACGTATTAAACAGAAGTGTCATCTAGACCTGTCACAGCTAAAAGCGACTAAGTGAATGAAGTCACTATTTATTAATGTTTTGCTAATCGCTGAACACTACTTCCTGTTCTGTGGAGAGCCAATACCAATCTGTTTTCTAATCTAACCTTTCTCTGGCAAAAAAAAATATTGCTTAATAACTTAATAACACTCTTTAACTTCTGCTACGGAGTGACACTGAGCTATTTACAGAGCAGTTTTCCATTACCCGACTATGGTTGAGCGAATTAGATTATGGCAGGTCGCCAAGGTCTCATCAGCGTGGTAAACACTGATGCACCGTATAGAGTGACAAGAGAGCAGCTTTAGACATACTCATGGGAACAACAGAAACAATTATGGCGACTTTGGTTCCAGGTCTGGTAAACTATAACGCTAGAAGAATCTGGTGTGACTATCGGTCGTGATAGAAACAGATATTTCGGTTGAGCCTTAATGCAGCCATATTGTATTGTCATTTAGCCTCGTGTCAGTAGTCACCTTCCTCCAGGGAACAGGCCTCAGCGGCTTTGGGCTCGAACAGAGAGTCTCCAGTGACCAACTCGAACGCCTGGAAATGAGAGCAGAGCCACATGTGTCCACACAGAACCTTTTATTCTGAGGCGAGATACTTGTTTATTTGTCTAAAAGATGAGTTATTAGCACGCGGATGAGGGAACGGTAGTAGACATATACATAGAACATATTAAACATGAAATACACAACCTTGCAATTTAATTTAACAATATAACAATGACGTCTAATCAAAGAACGGTATAAGTGGTAAAGAATAAGAACATTTTAAAAAGCTCATTCAATCACTACCTCCCACTTTATCTGTGCTGTTTTTTTGCACTACCATTTACTGCAAATATTCTTTTTACACTTTGCACTGGCTCGGTCTCATCCATTCTTATTTGTGCCTTATATTGTATTTATGTTAAACACAATAAAATAGATTTGTTTTTTGCATGCCCTTACTTGTGTTTTTCTTATATATATATATATAAAAAAATAAAAATAAAAAAATAAAGTAAAATGAGCTTACCATACAGGCCACACTCCAGATGTCAGCAGGAGGGCCGTAGTCTGATCCGACTAAAACCTCCAGTGAGCGATACTGCCGTGTTTGGATCTCCTCACAGAAATGCTTGTACTGCTCAAAAACAAAAACAATATGTGAGCAGCAACTTCATGATGAGTATTTGGTCTTGTACAGTAGATATTGATTCTAATCCACTCATTTGATTCAATAGTATCAATGTGACTCCAACAGACCCCCTTCAGACCTGGAAATAAAGTCTGCACAGATAGTTTATGAACCTTTGACCGCTCACTCTACACCAGGTCAGATAATTGTAGCTTTAGTTGTGATTGTTAGAAGGACAGAATGGGGTTAATTTCTAGAGTTAGTTTAACTGCGGATTTTTACGGTTGAATGCTTTTTAACTGGGTGTAGATTTGCAAATGAGGAAAGTGAGAACCATGTGAATATTTGAATACAACACTTTCAATTCAGATGAAGAGAAGACAAATTGAAAAGTAAGGTCTGAAGGCCACTGACAGGAGTATTGTTTGTTATTTTTAGACATGCCCTAGACTTATGCGTTACAGTGACACTATTAGCTTTTAATTAGCAGCCATTCCTTTAACCTGTACAATGGGTCTGTTTACTGACTTCTAACACTGATAGTTTTGTTCCAAGACCGTCTCTTTTTGCCCCATCCTCCTCAGAAGCTACTAGTGTCTCACTCCATTAACTTCTACTGTCTCTACTGTGTACTGACCACCCAACAGGAGCTGCCCAGGTCTGCAATCTTCACTCGGATTTCCTTTAAACTGTGCAGATTTGTCCGATCGCCCTCTGAAAGGAAAAACAAGAAATGATGGATAACGCTTTTTTTTTTTTTTTATAGCGGACAATGAAGACGATGATGCTGTGATGCTTTTCTACTGTGAAGTCAGAATAAAACGTAAAATTTGCAGCATGTGTAGGAATCAAAGGAAAACCTGTGGATTTGTTTGCAGTGAGGACCGAGGAGCCGCTGGTGCCCCCTGCTGGTGGAGCGTGGGCCTGGTCCACACACAGCAGGATGTTCTCTGGTTTGACGTCAGTGTGGATGATCTTACACTGAGTGTGGAGGTAGGCCAGGCCCTGCAGAACCTGCAGCGAGAATCACAATGAAACTGCAGAGAAGGGCTGCTTAACTATGGCCAGAATTATAAAAACTGTGCTTTTTTGTGACTTTTCATTACATTACAGTTGACGGACTAGTATTTATTTAAATTCAGATTCAAAATGAGACTACACAATATACTCAAATATTTTCCCCCAAATATTCCTCTGTACACCTGCCTACATATTTCTTAATTCATGTCCTGTCAGAGGTGGTCCAAGAAGGTGGGCAAACAGGGCAATTACATAGGGCCCCAAGTAGAAAGGGGGCGCTCTCACAATGACTCACTACATTTAAGTGGGAAAGTTCATTTACAACATTCAGATGAGGCAGAGATTAAAAGGCAATGATTTTTGAACAACTCCAAAGCTTTATTACATTGTTCATCTGTTCTTGAATTATAAATAACTTGAATATGCAAAAAAAAAAAATTATATAATAATTCACGCAGTACAGCCTAATAGTAGTTAGGCATTAGTAGATGTGTATTTAATAATCAATTAATTAATTAACATAAATATCATTCATTCATTCATCTTCTACCGCTTGTCCCACTTTGTGGGGTCGCGGGTGGCTGGAGCCTATCCCAGCAGCTTTGGGCTGTAGGCGGGGTACACCCTGGACAGTGGCCAGTTCGTCGCAGGGCTGACACTTAGACGCAGACATTGACAGACAACCATTCACTCTCACATTCATCCACTAGGGGCACTTTAGAGTCACCAATTCACCTATACATGCATGTCTTTGGACGGTGGGAGGAAGCCAGAGTGCCTGGAGAGAACCCACGGTGACACGGGGAGGACATGCAGACTCCTCACAGAAAGACCAGAGTTAGCCAATGATGTTTGAGTTGGCTACAATCAGCCAACGATGTTTTGGATTCGAACTCACGACCTTCTTGCTGTGAAGCAGGAGCGCTAACCACTCTGCTACCGTGCACCCCATAAATATCATTTACATGTCTAATTATACATGGATTTATTGTTAAGATTGAAAGATTTATAACATGTATAACGTAATAGTGGTCATTAATGTTGGATTAATGCTTTGTAAATGATGAATTAAGGATTACTTAAGTTGTTACAAATACTCATCTAATGCTTAACAGTGTGAGTTATTCGAAAGTGTTACCAAAAAATATAATAATATATGATTTGTTAAAAGAGTGGTTGATTATTTTGCCAATGTAATCAGCAAATCTTTGTGGAGTTATATGGTACATGTGTATTTTTCTAAACTACGAGAAAAATTTTTTTGTTTTGATCATTCAAAATCTACTCATAATTATGATTAAAATTCCGAAACCATCAAAAAGGTGATGTAAAAGTCCAGTTGAGTGTAGCCTTTACCTGAGTGAGGATTTGTTTGACCACAGGCCGGGACAGTCCAGGACTCCCACAGCACAGCAGTAAACTCCTGAGGTCAGGACCCAGCAGCTCCAGAACAAGACCAATGTCTAAGCACCAGCTGTTAGGGACAACTACTACAGTGGTCCTGTGTGTTCAGTGTGGCTGGCTCTAACGCATGGCATCCAACTGGTCAAATTGTGTCGTTTTGGAAATGGGTGCCATTGTGAATGAGGTATTATAATAATCAAAGCCAGGTGGAAGAGCTTTCATTGTAAGAGCTCAACAATACACCTCCAAGAACAAAAAAGATACGGACGCCATTGACCCCGGCCACTTTGAACTCATCCAGCAGTCGGACGATTCTTTGGCCGTACGAGTGACGACTTGAGGAACCGCCGGCCTGAGGAGAGAGGTGCAGTGTCACAGAGAGAAATGAACATTTGTGTAGAGAAAATGTTGTCTAAATGTACAAAATAATAATGGTCAAAAATAATACAATAGGCGACGCACACATCGGAGCAGAGTCAGTTCGTCCTGTCCCGCTTGAGCAAAGCCAGGTCCACTTTTTAGCACCTTCACAGCAACATGCCGACCCGACCTGTGCGCACCACATAAAGACTAAGATCAACAAGCTTTTTCCAGTTCTTACTCCAAAAAAACGCCTCAGGTGGTATATAGCACAACTAAACATACAACTCTGTCTCTCATTCAGTGCATCAGGGTCAGGGCCACTGTTCTCTCTTTCTTCAGCTTGTCTTTATAATCATTTAATGAAGCAAACAGCTTAGCGTGCTTAATTATATCATAGTTTAAACCTAGCAAAGTTTTTATGCCATCAATCCAGTGAGTCACTTATTGGTGTGTTAATGCAGCTCATTATTTACTCCTCTGTGGCATAAAAACATGACCAAGCCAAAAGGCACTTACTCTAATGCAGTTCATTATTTCTTCTGTTGCAGGTTTAACCGTGTACATCTGACAGGGTTACACTGTCTAGAATGTAGTCCAGATTATTGCCCTTTACTTTGTTTCGAAACGGCACATGTTCAGAGAATTACCACTAGAAAGACCATGTGTGTCATTTTGCCCTCCAGTACTCCATCAACCCATTCATTCATCTTCTCCTTTACCCCACTGGGAGTTGCAGCTGGCTGGAGCCTGCTTTGGGCCAGTTAATTATTTCAGTATACAATAATCCTATCCATAGTCACAGTAGGTAAATGTGATCAGATTTTCTTTGCTGTTTGTTCAATTTAAATACAGTTCATTTTAAATGGAAACACAGATTTATTAAACGTCAGAAGGTGGTTTTTGTGAGGTTATGTGGGACTCTTTATGTTTTCCTTGAGACTAGAAGTGAACGTTTCAAATGATTTTCTGTGGCATTGCCAACAAATGCCACAAAGAAGAGCCCTGAGATTGAATTATGTCAAGATGAGTCAATTACCACACTCTAACACAGTGGTGTCAAACTCAAAATGGTGAGGGGCCACAATAGTTAATCAGAATCCTTTCTGGGGCCAAAGATGATGACATTTGGAAGCTTTTATAAAACTTTGGATGCGAGATTTCATCTTCATTTAAGTCTTTTAACATTAATTTCCTCCTTTTATAGAAACTGTTTGTAGTTTGCAGGTCTTTTGTTTGGACTTGAACAGGTTTAAGTCAGATTTGAACTGGTTTTTAGATGGATTTGAATTGGTTTTAATTGGATTTGAACAGGTTTTAGTTAAATTTGAACAGGTTTTAGTTGAATTTTAACAGGTTTTAGTTGAATTTGAAAAGTTTTTAGTTGAATATGAACAGGTTTTAGTTGAATTTGAAAAGTTTTTAGTTGAATATGAACAGGTTTTAGTTGAATTTGAACAGGTATTAGTTTAATTTCAACAGGTTTTATTTATCTTTGTAGCAAAAATAAAATCCATTAAAACCTAGTGCCAAAAATATCACTTTCCAAATGTGCTGAAGGGCCACATAAAACACTGCAAAGGGCCGCATTTGGCCCCCGGGCCTTGAGTTTGACATGTGTGCTCTAACATATTAAGCTGTAGGATTAAAACCCATTGGATCCAAATTACCTGAGGTCTAGACAGAGCCAAACAGTGGCGAAGTAACCCCAGCCCAGTTTGGACAGCACCTGGTACCTTCTGTTAAATACATCACCAATCTGCACCGGATGGTACCCACCTGAAACAGACACACCATCAGGAAAATATCTAAATATGCCATTGCAACATAAAGTGATGGCTCTAGTGGCTGTTAATTTCAGTGTATTTTTTTTCTACACATTACTTCCCACCTTCATTCATACGGTGTATTTTTAAAATGTGCTATAAATATCCACCCAGCCTCTTCAGACACATGTGGCGCTGCTAACATCCATCTCTCTGAAGTGGAATGTGTTCTCTGTAAAGACGTGGTGTTTGTAGAGCTCAGAGGGAAAAATGTGACTAAAGATATTTCTGGCATTACAACTTCCTCTGAGCAAGAACATGTCTGTAGTGAGTAATACATTCAAATCTGCCAGCGGGACACTGAGAAATGATGCTGCATAAGCTTGTACGGGTTCTCTCGGAGCCAGCGTGACACACTCCTCTTGGACACTGGCAGGGATTTGGAAATGGAATGGGTATTTCTGTTAAAAGTGAACATGATCTGTGATTTATGGCTGTGTCTGGTATCGCAGGGTCAGGCAGCTTATCGGCTCTAAAAGGTGCAGGCAGGTAGTGGACAGCTGCAGGTTTGACAAGACATCTTCCAGTTGAGATATTTGCTCCTTTTGTAAACTGATCTATGTTAAATGTAGCTGTTAGCTCGATCCAAAAATACTTAAAAACTGTAGATGGTTGCATTTTGCATCACAATTTCCCGGGAAATATTTGTTGCGTAAAATGCCTTACGAAACTATGGTGTTGCCCCGATAAACTTCAAATGGCAGAAGTAAATTTAGTCCCCATGGATGTATTTTAAGAACTGGATATAGTATTGGTCCATATGCCCTGTCAACATTTCCACCAGTGACACCTATGGTATTCAAGTGAGGAAAAAAAACATAACATGAAGCCCAGAAAGGATTTCCCCATAGACCACAAGACACGGAACAACAACTTCTAATCTGAAAGAAGTCACCAACACGTCCTGTATTTGTCCTGTATGGTTTAAACATTTGAATTGAATTAGTATCCCCAGTATCAGTATTATCCCTAGTGAATGAATGTGAGAGTGGTTTTCACCCGCGGAATAAAACATGGCCGCCTCATGACTCAGGCCTAATAAAACAGCTACAGTAGTTACACATAGCTGACGTAGTTGGACTGTAGGTTGTTGAAGTGGCACCACATAACTTCTTTTAGGCAGTAGCGGATTCCAGTGTATTGGCCTGTTTTCTTTATATTTATATTATATGCCTCACATGTAATCTTTTGCAAAAAGTCCTCATCCCAGGGGCAAGAAAGGTACATTGGAGGTTTGTGTCCAGCTGAGGGTATTGTGTCAGTGAGATAGGCATGACTCTAATCTCATGACTAAGAACCAAAATAAGACCAAGAGAATATATATTTTGGAGCTAAATGTTACTCGGTGGTACTTTAATGGGAAATATTGATATGTGTTTGTCTCAGAAAGCAAGCTAAATTGTTATGCTTATGTTTTTCATATTTTAGTTTTGCTCTTTATATAAAAAAGAAATGCAACCACCAGGTTACGTCCAGCTTAGGTCATTTGCATTAACCTTTTTCACCATTTTCCTGTCTATATACTACTATCAAATGAATAAAAAGGCAAAAAAATAAATAAATAAATAAAAAAGTAAGTCACAAAGTTACAGTGACAGTGAACCAAAATTCATTGCTTTTCACAGGGTGCACTCATCTATAGACAATCAGTGAGGGTGTTAGGAATTTATTTTATATGAAAGTAAACAAGACCTGGTGGTTAGCAGCACCTGACTGTGTTTTTAAGCTATGGAGCCAGTAAGGGAACTAGTTTCACCCTCAGTTTTTGTTCTATTATCTATTGAAGTTTCACTGTTATTAATTAGACCACGGCCCAGTGAAAATAGTTGCATATTATTGTCCATTTGATCTTATTTACCTCACTTTTACCTGCTGCAATCACATACGTTTTATGATTTTACAAAAAGAAAACATTCAAATCGGGAGCCTTGACTACTTCACCTGACTGTGGTTGCAAAAGGTGCATCAGCAGTGGTTCATTATTGTGTTAAGTTCAGCGGTTTCCTTCATAATTCATTCATTTCCAGTCCAACTCTTATGATTTACTCCAGCCCCATTAGATTGTTTATGTGCTAACCACTGTCCGTGTCAACCGGCTGGAGAGAGTGGTGAGTGAAGCAGCAGTAAACGAGTGCATCGGCAGGCTGCACAGGACTGTACCATAGCAGTATTCTCCGGGGTCCTCAGTGTCCTGCCTGTCATTGGGACCCAGCTGCTCGTGGCATCCCAGGGCTTCAAAACAGTTCACCGAGCCAGCTTTAGTCCTACAAACACACACGAGAGAGAGGCTGGGAGTGCTACTGATTAATCTGAGAAAAAAAAAAACTTCAAAGACATTAAAAAGTGTTTCAAACGACAAAGAAGTGGCAAAATGATACTTAAAAGCCATGAAACATTAAAAGGAAATCTATGAGAAGAAAAAAGTTATCAAAAAACATCAAAGGGGTTAAAACGACACAAAAAAAATCAAAGCTATTGTAAAAGGGTTTCTAAAATTAAGCAACTAACATCAAAGTGTGAATAAAATCAAATAAAATTCCATAGAAGAACAATTAAGTAGCATTGAAAAGTAATAAAAGTATTAAATGGCACTAAAAGGAACCAAAAAGGAAGAAAAGTCATTACATTAAAAATATCAAATCAACATTTATATACCAGATGTCATAAATTTTGGGAACAAAAGGGGTCTCGGTCACATTTTATTTATGTAGCATATTTGTTTTTAAAATTACAGCTGTTCCACGGTTCGGTGTAACAGTAAAATATATCAATATATCATATAGGAACAAAGTAAAAACAACATAAAAACATGACAATGAAAACACAGTACAATAACAGCTAAAAGAAGATAACTGATAACATTTTAAAAAAATTGCAGATTGCAGTTGTTTAACATCTCTTACCCCTCTATTCTACAGCATGTGAGCACCTATGGTTGCCCTGCAGGGAGAGGCTGTTGACCATGAGCAAACTGAGCAGAAATAAATCAGGTAAAGAGACATTTAATATCACTATTTTTTTGATAATAAATGTATCAAACTGTCAGTTAGATTTATAACTATTGTCTCCTTTCACTGGGTAGTATGGAGCAAGCTGAAACGAAATGAAAACAACAACAAAAAAGTAATTACTAAGAACCAAAACTCTGACTAAATGTATCTACACTTGGATCAAAGAATAAAAACAAAAGGAAAATGAACAGACAGAGAAGAAATCCACATCAGAATTGGACAAATTCTTATGAAAATTTTGGTCAAAAGACTAAGACTAAAACTAAAGTAAAATTTGCTGTCAAAATTAACACTAGTATGGAGCTTGTGTGTTTTGAGGGAACTTTACTCTTGAAGACCTAGTTCTATCTTTAAAATTTTACACTGTGCACATTGTACGGTGCAAGAATAAGGACACATGTTTGCATTAATGATTAAAAACTCTCCAGGAACAGAGTGATTCTAACGTTAAAAGGCCGACTGTTCCATGATTTAAGCAAACACTGTCTTTTGTCAGTCGTTTCCAAACAGTCTAAAAGCAACTGGCTTGACCTCATTGCTCTGCCTGGAGCATGTATGAACATAAATTCACATTTTTTTGATATATTTAAGTGTGCACCTGTTCTTTTACAGAAAAAAAAGTATTGTGATGTGCTGTATCTTTACTGTAATATACCAGATAATCTTTGAGTTACTTAATTGTTGCTTTTAGTGTCCCTGATTTGCCTTTTAGCATCTGCTGGAGACGTATGCTTATAATAGATAAGAAGAAAGAATTGAAGAAAGAAGTGTTGGTCTTTGTCATTAATGCTGTTTAAACACAAAGTTCAAATCCACAACGCAGAAGTGGACCTGTCACATATACAGAGCTTCAACACACCTCTGCAGCCTGTGTGAGTTAACATCAGTCTCATGTTGCTGGGGGCATCCGGTAGCTCACGACTACTTTTAGACTTTCCCACAGACCCAAAGTGCAGATGGAAACTTGTCCCGCTGCCCGACTCAGAGCGGACGGGCAGCATCGGAAGTTACACTATTTCTGACTCAGCTGTAAATCATTTTGCCATCTGCTCAGACAACCCAGCTGCTCGGGCTATCTCCTGGAGTAAAGGCATCTGGATCACGTCACGTCTGAAAATAATGCCACCTCTGACAAACAGGGAAGATTAATGTGGCATATGGTGGTAGCCTTGTTTTGATCTTGTCCGTGTTAGGCACTGGCGTAGGAGCGAGGCTGGGCCGTATCAAGGTGCTCTGTAAGTAATTGGTATTTATACCGACCTCCAGAGCCAAATGCAGTTGCGACAAATTCAGCAAAAATACTCAAAATAGACTAAAACAAGACTTGATTACATGAAATATAATCATTTTGTTTAAAAATTTCACCACCAGAACAATTTCCACAGCATGTCCCCGCAGGGCTTCCATAGGTCCTCACATATTTGAAAAGGAGCAGTGTGAGTTGCGGAATTTCAATCACCAAAAAGACTAAAACGACACAACTTTTTAACAATTTTTAAGGAAAATCATTTTTAGAAGTGGTGTTATGTTGTGTTCTGTGTGTTATGCTGCAGTATGTGACAGGATCAAAGACAACCCATCTCATAGTTGTGTGACCAAAAATTGACAAAATTAACAAATATCTGACGGTGTGGGAATCTTAGGGCCATTTCTATACTATAGGAGTTAGCTAGGTGGCTATGTAAACAAACAAATGCTTTCAAACATTTCTAATCACACAGTGTGACATGGATAGAGATGCAGGTAGCGGCCTCGAGTTGTAAAACAGTGTGACGTTGTTGTCTTGCATGGTTTCAAAGAAAATGACAGGGCTTAAGAAGGTGTGAGTAAGATCTCTTGCATCAAACTAGACTGAAAGATGATAAAACATATCATTTCAACAGTAAGTGCAGTCCTGACCAGCCTGTCATACCACTTTGTACCACTAGGTGTAGTCATGAGCAGTCCTCCTCAACCTCCAGCCTTATTAGAACATGTCACTGATTAAAAAGAAAAAGAGAGAGAGAAAAAAAAAAGTGCTCTATGATGAATTTTAAACAATGAAGTGAAATGAAAGAGGGACCTGCTGCATAGTGTTTGTGCTCCTCGATTTGTAAAATAAAACAAATGGGAGCATTGGTAGGAAATATAATAAATATACCTTATTACACAGGTCATATGTCACAACACTGTAAATTAGATAGAATAGATATTTTTTATTTATTTGTTTTACGGTACATGTGACAAAAAAGCTCATTAGCACAAACTGTATTTGTGGTACAGTGAGAACATTTGCATTGTTGCAGCATCAAAGATCATTACATTAAAGGTCAGTGACTACCACAAAGCAAGAATATACTCCCGTGAGTATTAATATTCCTTGCTGGATTAGTTCTTCCATATTTTACACATTGGAAAGACAAAACATTCCATCTTACACTTTGAAATATGCACAAATAAAGATGAAAATTGCACAGGTATTGCCCATTCAAGAGCAGATGTTTGGAATCAGTCAGCAGTGTTCATTGGTACTTACGTGTGATGCATCTGAACTATGCAGGCTTTCCTCTGCATGACGTTCTTCACCAGATGCAGCCTGCAGAGAGATCCAGGAGCAGAAAAAGTGTGTTGCCTGCAACGCTTAAACCTTCGAGATATAACCTGCAGCAATAGAGCAATATCTGTGGCACTGGAGCAGCTCTGCACCTTCGGAGGATCAGCTGAGGAGGGGGTCCGGCTCCAGTCAGCACGCTCTAAACATGGAAACCCCCTCGAGTCCTGTGAGCATACCTGCCACTTACAGATTTATACCCTCCTCTTAGCCCTTCTCCACGGAGCAGGGCTTATCGTATGTTACCGTGTGTCATGTGAAAAGCCACAGGCCGGGCAAAGCGGCTGAAACACTAGTGTCGCGTGAGGGCACGGAGAGGAAAACAGCAAAAAGCAGCTGCCGGAGGCTTTCTCTCCCTCACAGAGGCCTAACCTTGTGCCTCTGGGATCATAGACGGACTAAGAATAGAGTTAGAATGGGATTCTTGTGGTCTGACATGATGTAAAATAGCACTGTAAAGTCTCAAGGATGAAGGTCAAGAGAGAAGGGGTTTCACCTTTGTTGTTTTTGACCTTGGTAATGAATTAGAAGATATATAATACTTAGATAACAATATATGAGAATGTAGATACAAGATCAGCTTGTTGTGTTTGCAAAAAAAAGCAAAAAAAGTTCTCTAAATACCTTCATGGCCTCGGTTTTGACTTGATCTCAGTTTTTGTCTTGACTAAAACACTCATAAAGATAAACATAGCTTGGGGAAAACATTGTTTTACTGGTTTACACATTTGAAGTATAGTAAACATTGGGATTCTTGGCTAGAAACAACAATGACCTTCAGGTGATGTAAAGTAGCTCCCATTTTTTTCTGAAAACTAGATCAAAACACTGCATCATTATAAGACTTTTTTTTTTGACAGTTACAGGGTAGACAGATACGAACCAGGGCGTTATATTGAGCATATGACCCGAGCCGTAATGGAAGCGGGGTCACCCAGGTAAGTGGTATGTGGTGTGTGCTCTACCAGGTGAGCCACCGAGGCCATGCCTGCAAGATCATTTCAACTGACACCACAAATAGCAAATTCTGCTCAAAAATGTGTCACTGGCAAATGTGTGCTGTCAGTGAGTGGGTGGAGGACATTAGCAAGATTCAGTGGCTACTTATATGTACCATGTTTAAGTACATGTAAGCAGGCAAATGGTATCACAGTGTGTATTCCTCACAAAATCCGTCACAAAAATGGAGAGGTACAGGAAAATCTATATTAAAGTAAAATGCACTTCAATGTAGACATAAACACTCCACAAATATAAATCAGAGACGAACACAGACAAGTGGAGGGGGAAATGCTTCTGTGGTCGCTTGTAAAAGGATCTGTAATCCTCCAAATGTTCCAGACTTCATCAGTGTACTCAGGTGTGAACAGATGCTGGAAAACATCCAACATCCAAAAGCCTGACTCTGCTTTGTGTTGCCAACACCACCTCGTTCACACTTCTCTGACCTGGCACCAGATGACAGGGCTCCAGCTCCAGCTAAAGGGCTGCTGGGTAACAAAGTGCAGAAAGAGTGAGAGAAAATAGACTGGTGCTGAAAAGTGAGGCTGTCATACACACCTCGGCCTCACGTGAAGCAGCTGCATCACTTTTGTAATGTGGCACTCGATGGCTCTGAACTCACTGAACTGTATGTAAAAAAATAAATTGGAAGTGAGTATTAAAGTTTTACTAGTAATATTTAGTTGTATAATTATTGCAAATGTAGCTTTATTTCTCATGACGTAGATATGAGGATGAATGAATGAAACAATAACTAGCATGCTATATTGGGCCATACATAACAATATATCAGTTCTGTAACATATTTAAGTTTGATTTTTGGTTATATCTATTTTTGTATTTCTGTTGTCTCATGTTAATTTTAGTCTGTGATAAATAAGTCAAAAAAGTGAAGATAACCTGTTTATTAATATTAGCTAGCAATACACTTAGCCTAGTCATAGTGAAATGTTCTTTCATGTATAAGTTATATATTTATTTAAAAAAAAAAAAAAGGTATGCACAACATGTCTCTAAAGTAGAAGATAGATGCAAAGAGTGTGAGGCTGCTTGAGACTTAAGATAAATAAATTAACTTAAAATAAATAAATAAATAAATAAAACATAGTAAAAATGTAAAGTAAAAAGTAAAAAAAAATTAAAGTAATGATATTAAAATTGATCACATAAGGCTTTGCTTTTTAAGTTTTATGGATTTGTGCAATAGTTAAATAAGGGCAAATAAGAAGTTATGTATGAGTAAAAGTAAATTGGGTTTCTGGTTTGTTAATTTGCTGCTGTGTACATGAAATTTAGCTAGAATTATAATCTGGGGGATGTTTTTACAATGAATAGCAAAAAGTATGTATTGAGATGTTATTTTTAGATCTGTGTTTAACTTGTGTTAATAAAGAGGTTGATGTCTTCCCAAAATAGTTAAGAATGTGATTGGCCAAGGTTTTCCATTCCTGAATAGAGGTTCTCATCTATCAAAACCTCTATAATAAACAGTAGATGTCATCATAAAGCCTGTTTTTTCACAAATGATTGCTTTTACAATATACTATCGGGGTTTAAACCATTTTTACCAACTAGAAGAAAAAATATAAGGTACAGTCTGTTTATGTTTCCTTTGTCTGCTCCATTTTAGAAAACTGAACAGTATTGAGAAAGGTGTGTTTAATTAGCTTAAAGGTGTGTTTAACTAGTTTAATTAGACATGGCACATTAAAATATATATATAATTATTATGACACTGTTTACATTAGCATCAGTGTATATGACACCTCTGAGTCCTCTAAGTGCATTGGATGGGTGAATGGAAAAATATTATTATTCATTAATTGACAATATTGCATTAAATGCTAACAATTTCATAATATAGTCTGAGTTTTTGTGTTAAATCTTGAGTCATAAAACATTACTACGGCACCTTTTGCTCTTAAAAGAACAGAGGCCACACATGCAAAATATTATTTCATGGTCTTTTATTGACGACAAAGAAAACCAGAGGCACTGTTTGAGTTAACTGTTTAAGTAAGGACTAAAAGTGACTCCTGAGGAAGACACCATGATGACACCACTTTGATGTGATTATATTTGTGATATTTCTCTCATTTCTTAATAAAATGACAGATATAATAACAGTAAACCAACACCATGAGGTCTTTCTGTTTACGGCCAAACAAACCCAGAGTATTTTGGCTGCATCATATATTGAGTCTCTTGATAATGTGACTACGTAAGACTGTCATCAGTGTTCTATGATTATGGCTTTAAGTGATTAATAGCACATTAAAATGACGCATATTACTGCTATAAAACAGTCACCAGGCCTGTATC
Source organism: Rhyacichthys aspro (assembly GCA_036850595.1). Classification (NCBI taxonomy): domain Eukaryota; kingdom Metazoa; phylum Chordata; class Actinopteri; order Gobiiformes; family Rhyacichthyidae; genus Rhyacichthys; species Rhyacichthys aspro. Next base: position 8,703 of record JAWCTZ010001110.1, on the reverse strand, counting down.
CTGCTCAGGGACAAAGGCTGCTATTGTGGTGCCAGACTCTTGTAGAGCTTCCAGGCGTTAATTTTCTTTTAGTCACTTCGGCCACAGGAGTCCTGCTATTACTGTGTAATGTTGGTCCAGTCTTAAGCTGAAAAGCTGGTGCTGGCTGTTACTATTTTCCATTTTTAGCTGTGCTGTAATAAGACTCTTCCCACAGGAGCACAAAGTGTGTACATGTACCGAGGACCGACATCAAAACAGCACCTGCTGGATGTAGATCACTGGGTTAGTGGGAGATGAGTATCAGGTGGGTATAAATCACAGCACACAATACACGTTTGCCCCAAATGTGTTCCTATATTTCATCGTCGCGCACGTTTGTAACTGCAGAGAAAAGCGTACGGGCCGGTGCTGTTGTGGAACACTCACACACACATTCACAGACTATACATTTTCATCTGCTTTATATTCAAACACGTGCAGCCTCACTCTCTGATGGCGAGCTACAGTTTGGCCCGTGTGACCCAATCTACCACAGACTGAAACGTGACCCGCATTCACTGGCTCTGATGTCGATGCTAATTTTAGACCCCCCCCCCCATTCCACTTCTCCTTTCTTTATTCATAGACGTAAACATGCTGACATGTTTTTACTACTCCTTGATGAAGTTTATTAATGTTACAAATAGACTTCAAATGTCACGGTTATTTCAGTGCTGTTGTTTAAACCACCACATTCTCACATAAACAGCCTCCCATCTGGACCATGGGCTAACTGTGGACACTAAGGATCAGCTGCTACTCTTCAATAACACAAGTGATGTTACTGAAGTGACAGCAGAACCTCTGAATCCACCTAAGGCCTTTATATTGGTGGGGTGTGTTCAAACATGGCCGAATAAATGAGGCAACATTTGAACAGTCAGCAGTCTGGACCGTGTTAGACTTGAGATGAATGAGTAGGTAGTAGTAAGCAGCTAAGGCAAAATGTGGTGTAATACGGTGGCAGAATTTCTCCGGCTTTCTCCAACCGTCCAAACACATGCATATCTAGGTGAATTGGCGACTTTAAAGTGCCTGTCCCCACTCTCTTTCACTCCATTTCCTGACCAGCTACTGTCGTACTATAAATAAAGGCCCAAAAAATAATCTTAAGGTGTTTCATTTCTGGTTTTATTTCTTTGTCATGTGGCCGACAGAATAGGTGTTCATGTGATTTACCCACAGGTAAAAAAAAAAAAGGTCAGTGACATTAAAATATTAGATTTTGGAAGTTTTTCTTGCACTGTTGTCTGTACTACAGTCGTCTCATTTTAAATTGTTGTCCTTTTACGGTGCAATAGTGGGACTGTCCACTGGGGGACAAAAGTGTTGACAGTGCAGTTCCCCATGCAGATACGTCCACAACGCAATCTCTGACTCTGTTCCCTCTCGAACACTTTTTTTTAATCGATGGTGTGTTCAAACATGACACCTAACATGGCAGTATGGAGTGGAGAAATTTGTGACTGTCACTAAATATAAAAAATACCATTGCAACATTTTCTGACGTGATGAAATTCTTAATGAAAAACCTCTATGAAGCTGCAGCTTTGAGAGTAATGAGTAAATGAGCAAAGTAAGTAAACAAAGTGCTTCCATTGAGACAACTTTATTGCATCACATGAAATTGCTGTTAGGTTTTATTTTCTATCAGTTGGTTAGAAATGCTAGAGTCAGTTTGTATCTACAGGAAAATGGCGGAAACGTCCGAACTGAGCTTTGCATACACAAGTTACCCTCCAGCAATTCTAATGTGCAGCACAAACAACGGTAATTACCTTCTTTTTTTTTTTTTGCACATTACAAATTATACTGGAAAAATACTTACAAAAAAATAAGGCGAGACATTGAAATTGTACCAGGTTTTTTGTGTTAAACTGTGAACAGCTAACATACACACAATGGTTTAAAAATCGTTTTTTCTTTTTTTCTTTTTTTTTACAAAATGATACCAATGATTGAGAAGGACAAAAATGCAGCCGTAGAAAACTGAAAACCCTAACCAACAACACATGGAATAAAATAAATAAAGAATAAGTTAAATCTGAAACAAATAACTAAATTAAACTTTGACATGGCGCGTCTTTGGAGGCACCCCTCTCTGACGTTTATCTGATTGAAGACTTTGCGCCAGAAAAGGAGCCGTAACACTGTTCACATGGTTTTAACTTCAAAATAAAGGTCGTCATCAGTGCACTGTGGGGCGAAAGGTTTGTGCAATCAGTTTGTTAAAGAGACATACAGCACATTTCCACTGGAGCGGTGCGGTACGGGTTGGTACAGAACTGCTTTTAATCCCTCAAATTACGGCTCCAACAACACAGTAAATCTTAAATCAAGCTTGGTAAACAGTATTATTCCAGGAAGACAGAATAGTAGATGTACTTTTTTTAAAAACAAAGCTAGCTGTGTGTCTGGTTTTACACAGCGTCGGGGCTCTTTCTTCGTCAATCAGAAACTTTGCCTTTGTTGCAATAACATGAGCAGAATTTGTCAAAAAGTGACTCCCTAAAATATAGAAAACTGGTGCAGCAGAAAACTAGATTTCCATTCATTGTCTTTGTGTCACATAAAAAAGGAGTAAACCTGAAACAATCTTCTTCTACTGCTTATTGTAGAAGGATACAGCTATACCTTCAGCCTCTCACACAGCTACACTTCTCTCTCTTCCCTTCTTTATTCCAGTTAATGACAAAGCACCTAAATTTTAAAAGCTTGCGTCAAATATGATTTATGTCTCATCTAGAAGCATGTTGTGTACCAGCCTCTTCAGGGGTTACTGAACCAAACTGTGCAGTACCAACCCGACAGTACATACCACTCAGTGTAAACATAGCTACAGTTAACTAACAGGTAGCTTCATTAGGAGGAGAAAAGTAAGCAGAAAAAAAGTTAGCATCAAAGAGTACGAAACCACTTCAAATAATATTTCTTTTAAAGTGTTCAAACATTAGATCATTTTGAATGACTTTAACATGATCAACACATGCTGCACTGAATAATTTAACTTAGCCTTATAACTTTATTTTGTTTTGAACATAGTCTAGTCATAGTGTTGGCTTGGATGATTTTTTTCAAGGACGGATCACTTTAAGAGTTACTGTTATGTTGACAAATGATCAACAACTTTATAAAGAATATTCACAGAAGCAGATCGAGTTAATATGAAACATGTGACATTATCAGTTCACTGCAGTGAAAAACAGAGACGTGAAGCTTAAAAAACAGGACACATTCAGGAAAAGTGTCTTTACAAAAAACAACAAACTGTCCCGGAGCAGCTACTGAACACAGTAAGACTCATAGTTAAGGAAAGTGAAGCAGAAAGACCATGAGCAGATAAGAATTCTTTTTTTTCTCCATATAAGACTCAAAATCATGTGACAACGGTCCCCAGTCAGGTATCAGTCGTGCTTTTTCCCTTTTCCACTGTTTCTTGACCAAAGAGACAGGAAGTGTACAGGACCCTGGCGCAGGAATGTTCCAGTTTGTCATGAAAAATACAGTTTCCTTGAAAGCCGCTCCTTTGTCGTGATGAAGCCAACACAAAAGTTCAGCATTTAGTCCACCATCAGCAACCATTCTCAAGATTTCCTGCCACAATGTCAGTGTTTTAAGGGAAATGGTTGTGTTCCAGGGATAAAGGTGGATTTTGGGTGTCCTGGGGGTCATAGGTCAGTGACTTTGTTCTCCACGGCAGCAGCGATCTGTTGGAGCCTGTATCCAAGCTGCATCTTCTGGGCTGTGGAGTCTTCCTCAAGAGCCGTGATGATCTAAGAGACAATTCACAGCTTTAGAAATTAGGCAGTTTGCTGAAACTAATGTGAACTGCAGATGAACAGGAAGAGTATCGTATATTGGTGAAAACAACGCCACATATTTTTTCGGAGATTGGAAAAAAAGAGCCAAAACAATTTTGTCCAACAAAAAAATGAGCAGAGGGCAAACATAAAGCACTGAGAGAGGTCAAATGCAAATGTAAAAAGCCTCATTAGCATTTGTACTAAGAGCGCCATCTTGTGTGTTTCTTAAAAAAGACATCTGTGTTTATTCCGCAGTTTAAAATGCCAGCTGTGACCGCTCGTTGGACCGGTGCTTTTTCCTTATGGACTGAACTAAATGGATTGTTTTCAGTTTGGGTGCGAACTAGATTAAGCAGACTACATGTGAACACACCATAAAAGACAAAACTATTCTGCTTCTGCATATGAGACATAGTTCTAAAGCAATAGCCAAAACAGGTATCCTCTGACTATTCAAAATTTCGCTTCCATTTCCTCCTCCAAATATTTAGCATATTTACTTTCAATATTTACTAAAGTAGCATATTTACTTTCCATTAAACATCACTTTGCAGAGCAACAAATGAAATATGGTACATAAACAAACTAATTGTAATTTATGTATAAACCAGAACATCACCTCAGTTCCTTTAACCCATTCACCAGTAGAAGCCACTGAACATAACGACTTATTAACTTGTAAAAACATAGATAGACCCCAATACACATTTAAAGGTTTGGTTCAGTTGTGTTTATATTGGTATTTTAGTACTATTCAAGTGGTATAACAGTAAGGGATAAAAATAATATATGTAATATTTTCAGGTAAGGCTCAGCTGGCTTTAACTCACCTGGTCATAGTATTTGTTGATGTACTTGTACAATTCGTGCAGAGCCACCAGGCAGTTGACCTCTGCTGCATAATTCTGTAGTTTAAAGAGAGGAACAAAGAGTCAGAGGGGTTCAGGGCTTTGGAAAACAGCACAGTCATTTTTGCATCATTTACATCAAATTCACCAGTTGCTGAAATGATTTGCTTGTTTGCTTTAAAAAAAAAACCTACACGAGAGAGTTCTGCCAGAGCCGAGTTCATCTCCTGGTCACTGGCTGAGATGGTCTGTCGGATGTCTGCGTAGTACCTGCACAAAATCAACAAAAAACACAAAAGAATATTACAATTATTCAAATACAATGAACTCTTTTGACTCCTTGTTGTCTTGCTTCTTTCACAGTTGCTTTGTGTCAGATATTCCACACTGAACAGCATCACTACAGTGACCTCTTCTGGTTGAACACACTGACTTCTTAACTTTAGTGCTGTGAGTGGCCCCTCTTCTGTTCACTTCTTGTTATATTGAGTGTGACATTTTTGCATTTCATCCCACGTCATAGTAACACAGAGGAAAAATAATGCTGTTTCAAAAATGATGGTAAAGTTATGTCCATTTAATGGTATTGTGCTGGATAAACAATCCTCCAGCAGATTATATTAGTACACTCCAGATTCTTCGTAGTTTGTCAACCTTTCTCAGACTTTAATTAAGATCCAATTAATCCGGTATTTGTGGCCAATGTGTATTTATTGGCCAATGTCTCTGGCTTCTCCTTTTAAGGAATGGTCCAGTATTTACTAGATACTTGTATGTAACTTATTCCTTACAGCGGGTTGTAGTCAATGCAGTAACACAGGCTTTGAGTTATGTATGTCTGCTAATGGAGCAACATATCTTCTAAATGTACTCCACTGCCATTATCAAGAACTAGGTAAGGTAAGATAACTACTAGGTAAGATAACAACATCACTTTGACCATATCTGTGTATGTTTTTGTGCAAGAGTAGTGTCTGTCTGTTATGATTGTTGTTCCACTGTTGATTTCCTGACACACTACATTTGCAAAATACCCTTTAATTCTTAAATTCAAGAGAATGTCAATGCATTGTTTACACAGACTTATGAATAATAGTTGTGTCTTGCTTAAACCTAATTTTGTTTAGTGCAATACTGCCCTGAACCAGGCCCATTAGTTCTGTAACACGTGTCCAGTGAGGCTGTGTGGTATCAGCGGTGTAATGTGCGGTAAGTGCAGCCGTCTGCTCTGGGACCACTCATGCATGGAGCCTGGCGGGGCCCGCTCTGCCCCGTGTCGGCCGCTGACAGATTGTCGTCCCCGCTCCTCCCGTGTGTTTTTACGCCCGGGGTCAGCGGGGCGAGCGGCGGCCATATTCTTACCTCTCCACCATCTGCTTGTAGCGGGGGATGTCTCTGGCGTAGAGCAACTTGTTGATGGGTGAATCCTGAACAGAAGAGGAGACATATGGAGAGATGAGTTGTGAGTATTAGACAATGGTACCTGCTTTGACTTCATGAGGGAAATACTTCTAGGGACTCACGTGGTTGTACAGTATAGAATAGAACATTTTCTATAATAGTATGAAAATGAAACTCTGTAGGCAAAAAAATACCCATCAGTTTTGGGGATAATAAGTATATTTAGGCCAAGGCACATGTAAAGTAGAGTTGTGTTGCACTGTTTTGATAATACTTGGTTTATTTCGCAGTGTTTAGCCAAGTCAAGCCCAGTGTGAACAGTCTGGGAGGGTAATATTAGTGATATTAATTGAATATTTATTATAATAACAGAATTTTGTTTTGTGAGGATTAGTAAGATGCTGTTATAGTGTAAAATACTAGTAGATGTGTTGTTTATAAAGTGTTGCAGCATATAACAAGTTAGTTAACAGCTGGTTAGCAGCTGGTAGAAGAGTCAATTTCTTTGTGAAAAAAATGATGCTGCTCTACAAAAAAAACAGGAGCTTCCAACAGGAGCTGTAATGGTCCAATCCTACAACTGCATTTCTGTCTCTCCTGTTTGACCCTGATACAATCCTATTATCCTACTACAATAACATATCATAGAGCTAGAGTGATCTAAAAAAGGCACCCAGTTAAATGTTAAAGGTCCACAGGTCAGTTTAAAAATTGTGGATCAGCATTTTGGTGCAACAAGGTGAAATTTTAACTCAGTCTAAATTGAGTTTGATTTAAACAAGTTTTTAATTTTGGTCCAATGGAAATTTAAGCTTGAAGATGATTTAAACCAGTATATGTTGTTGGTGCAATGGGGCCTAAAAGTGGTAGTGAAAGTGTAGTTGTGGCACTGACAACATACAAACATACAAAAAGAGAAGTAATGTAGAGCAGAACACCTCCAAAAAGGAACAAAATGCTACTAGAAAACGTGTCCCTGCAGGGCTACCGTAGTTCTCATACAAAAATGAGAAGTGTGATGTGTGGAATTACAATCTACAGTTTTGTCAACCAGTGTTACCTAAATTTACATTGTATTTGATAATGCCTGGAGTCAGTTTGTCTGTGTCGAGAGAGTCATACCCGTCCCAGTTTGTGGTCAGCGATGGTGCAGGAGTCCATAAAGGTCTGTGCGATGACGGACAGGACAGCGTCCACGTGGTCTGAAGTCTGAACGTCGAAGATGAACTGGGGGTTCTTCAGGATGTTGATCCAAAACCGCAGAGGTAAACTACAAACATAAGATGGATGTTAACACATGAGGGCAACTAACTACACATGCTCAAGGTGGTAAGACCTAATATAGCAGATGAATGAAGTCTGTGAGTCTGTGAGCGGTTTAGTCTCCGCTCGTATCGGCAGCTGTCTGGCTCCAGTTACCTGTTGGTCTTCCAGATGTGAATGGTCTCCGGGTCAGTGATGTTGTGCTGTAGAGCCTGCTCGTCCAGCAAGTCAAAGAAGTATTTGACAGCCAGGGGCACGGGTCGACTGGTGCTGAGGATCGCCGTGAATAAATCATCCACGAACTTCTGCAGAGTGCCCTGGATCCAAACAGAGAAATGTGGGTTAAAGCAGAAAACAAAGACACTATTGTTTAAAGCTAAATTCGGTGTTGTTTCTGTTTCCTGTTACCTTCATGGAGAGCAGTCTAGTGAGGTAGATTTCGGGGATGGCCTTGGCCCTCTCCCCGCCCCTCTCCCTCAGACTGCCTCTGCGGTGTTTGGGCAGCTCCGAGTCCTCGCTGGCTTTTACCAGATGCCAGAGTCTAACGCCACCCTCCTCCCCATCGTCCAGCATGGGGGTCTCTGCAAAGACAACACACTGGACTTTGAGTTTTTGTGCAGAAATGAACTACTTAATGAGAATCCTGTGGGTAGTTTGGAGAGTTTACCGTTAAAAACAGCATATCAAAAGAATCAACATAATTTTGGACATCAATAAGTGGAGGGGAAAAGGAAAAAAAAGAGTCTGTGAGTTATTGAGCCCAATAACTTGGGACTTGACAGTTTCAGTTTAAAGTGCACTCCATAAACTACAGCAGCCTCAAAGGGTCAGAACTCAAACTTAACATTTACACTGGATTATTGAGAATAATGTTGTAGTGTTGTCTAAAGCCAATTCACTTTCAACCCAAATCAAAGTTTACAGATGCAATGAAATATAAAATTAAATAAAATACAATTAAACATTTTTCAAGAGTATTTCCAGGTTTTCCAGGACACACCAAAACCTGTTAAAACAGTAGTTGTAGCTGTGTATTTCCTTGCATATTTTAGTGAGTTTAGATAAGTATGGCTAGGAGGAATATTTCCCATCACCCAGCCAAAGTGCATTGTATGTTTTTATCCAATAAATTAAAAAAAATGTAGTTTCTTTAAACATCTAACTTTGCCAGGGAATTACTTGCAGCCATGTCTTGAATTTAGTTACATACATGTTGCATTTTTCACTGAGCAGCAGTTATTTAGAGAAATACATATGTGAGTTTATTACATGTAAAGCAAACCTTTAAAATGAAGGTGCATTGCTCATTACTAGATCAAATAAGTGCCTTAATCCTCTTCTCAAGCTGTCGGAGAAGCTGGAAAAAA
>JAWCTZ010001109.1:0-24349 GCA_036850595.1 Rhyacichthys aspro | reverse complement strand
ACCCGCCAATCAGAGAAGAGAGGGTTAAACCGCCAATCAGAGGAGAGAGAGGGCTAAAACTGGCCAATCAGAGGAGAGAGGGCTTAAACCTGCCAATCAGAGGAGAGAGAGGGTTAAACCGGCCAATCAGAGGAGAGAGGATAAAAGAGGCCAATCAGAGGAGAGAGAGAGAGGCTAAACCGGCCAATCAGAGGAGAGAGGGTTAAACCGGCCAATCAGAGGAAAGACAGGGATTAAACCGGCCAATAGGAAGAGAGAGAGGGGTTCAGACGGCAAATCAGAGGGGAAAGGGTTAACCCGGCATATCAGAAAAGAGAGTGTTAAACTGGCCAATCAGAGGAGAGATGGTTAACCCGGACAATCAGAGGAGAGGGGATTAAACCGACCAATCAGAGAAGAGAGGGGTTGTACCGGCCAATCAGAAGAGAGAGGGTTAAACCAGCCAATCAGAGGAGAGAGAGGGGTTAAACAGGCCAATCAGAGGAGAGAGGGTTAAACCGGCCAATCACAGGAGAGAGAGGGGTTAAACCGGCCAATCAGAGAAGAGAGGGGATAAACTGGCTAATCAGAGGAGAGAGAGTAAACCCGGCCAATCAGAGGGGAAAGAGGGTTAACCCGGCCAATCAGAAAAGAGAGTGTTAAACCGGCCAATCAGAGGAGAGAGGGTTAAACCGACCAATCAGAGAAGAGAAGGGTTGCAGACGGGCAATCAGAGGAGAGAGAGGGTTAAACCGGCCAATCAGAGAGAGAGAGGGTTAAACTGGCCAATCAGAGGAGAGAGGGTTAAAAGGGCCAATCAAGGAGAAAGAGGGTTAAACTGGTCAATCAGAGGAGAGAGGGTGAAATGGGCCAATCAAAGGAGAAAGAGGGTTAAATCGGCCAATCAGAGGAGCGAAGGTTGAACCGGCCAATCAGAGAAGAGAGAGGGGTCAAACCGGCCAATCAGAGGAGAGAGGGTTGAACCGGCCAATCAGAAAAAAAGAGGGTTAATCCGGCCAATCAGAGGAGGGAGGGTTAAACCGGCCAATCAGAGAAGAGAGGGTTGAACCGGCCAATCAGAGGAGAGAGGGGGTCAAACCGGCCAATCTAAGGAGAAAGAGGGCTAAACCGGCCAATCAGAGGAGAGAGGGTTAAACCGGCCAATCAGAGAGAGAGAGGGGTTAAACCGCCAATCAGAGAAGAGAGGGTTAAACTGGCCAATCAGAGGAGAGAGAGGTTAAACCGGCCAATCAGAGGGGAAGAGGGTTAACCGGCCAATCAGAGAGAGAGAGGGTTAAACCGGCCAATCAGAGGAGAGAGGGTTAAACCGGCCAATCAGAGGAGAGAGGGTTAAACCGCCAATCAGAGAAGAGAGGGTTAAACCGGCCAATCAGAAGAGAGAGAGGGTTCAAGACGGCCAATCAGAGGGAAAGAGGGTTAACCGGCCAATCAGAGGAGAGAGGGTTAAACCGGCCAATCAGAAGAGAGAGGGTTAAACCAGCCAATTAGAGGAGAGAGAGGGGTTAAACAGGCTAATCAGAGGAGAAAGGGTTAAACCGGCCAATCACAGGAGAGAGAGGGGGTAAACCGGCCAATCAGAGAAGAGAGGGGATAAACTGGCCAATCAGAGGAGAGAGAGTTAAACCGGCCAATCAGAGGAGAGAGGGTTAAACCAGCCAATCAGAGAAGAGAGGGGTTAAACCGGCCAATCAGAGGAGAGAGGGTTAAACCAGCCAATCAGAGGAGAGAGAGGGGTTAAATCGGCCAATCAGAAGAGAGAGAGAGGGGTTAAACATGCCATTCAGAGGAGAGAGAGGGGTTAAACCGGCCAATCAGAGGAGAGAGGGTTAAACCAGCCAATCAGAGGAGAGAGAGGGGTTAAACCGGCCAATCAGAGGAGAGAGGGTTAAACCAGCCAATCAGAGGAGAGAGAGTTTAACCGGCCAATCAGAAGAGAGAGAGAGGGGTTAAACTGGCCATTCAGAGGAGAGAGAGGGGTTAAACCGGCCAATCAGAGGAGAGAGGGTTAAACCAGCCAATCAGAGGAGAGAGAGGGGTTAAACCGGCAAATCAGAGGAGAGAGGGTTAAACCGGCCAATCAAAGGAGGGAGGGCTTAAACTGCCCGTTTAGAGGAGGGAGGTTTAACTAGCCAATCAGAGGAGAGAGGGTTAAACCGCCAATCAAGGAATAGAGGGGTTAAAACGGCCAATCAGAAGAGAGAGGGTTAACTCGGCAAATCAGAGCAGAGAGGGTTAAACTGACCAATCAGAGGAGAGAGGGTTAAACCTGCGAATCAGAGGAGGGAGGGTTAAACCGGCCAATCAGAGAAGAGAGGGGTTAAACCAGCCAAACAGAGTAAGAACAGAGGGCACAGAGTGAGGACAGAGGAGAAAGATTGAGGACAGAGAAGGTTTACCGATGGTGGAGGCCTCACTCTGTGTTCAGAGCCTAGTCGGCGCCGCTGGAACTGACCGAGGCCCCGTCTTCGTCCTGGAACAGAGTTAAATACCGACATCTCAGAGAAATAAACGTTAAAGTAATTCATGAATTAATTCAGTTTTTAATCCAACAGCTGTTGTGGAAGACAATATTAAACATTTAACCAGGATTTACATGTTGGCAACATTTCCAGCTTTTTTTCAGCTTTTTGATTCATCATCACATTCATGTTCCTCTTGGATCCATCGGAGTGTGTTTCGTATAAATGTCGTTCTTTTTTGCAGTTGGAGACGGGGGAGCAGGAGTTCCTGCAGGAGCTGATGGATGGCTCCGGCTCCGTCTTCAGCAGCGTCAGGTAATAGTCCGTTCCCAGGTGAGTCCTCAGAAACAGGGAGGAGCCCACGCAGCACAGCTTCCCATGAGACATGATTGCGGTCTCCAAGAATGTCCGCCTCGTCCATGTGGTGAGTGGACAGGATGATGGAGCGACCTGCGAACGCCACAAACACAAATCTCACAGGTGTCCCAGCAGCGAGACCCCCACCGCAGTGTGAGGTTTGTCCCACCTGTCCTGTACTTCAGCAGCAGGTCCCAGATCCCCCGTCGAGCGTAAGGGTCCACTCCGGCTGTGGGTTTGTCTAAAATCACCACCTTGGACCCTCCGTTGAAAGCCAGGGCCACGGAGAGTTTGCGCTACATACCCCCGGAGAGAGCGCTGGTGCGGGACGAGTGTTTGTGAGGTAACCCAATTTCCCGCAGGATCTGCTCCATCTCAGACCGGACCTGGGCCCGACAGACCTTGAGCCAATCAAAGGAGAGAATGTTAAACCGGACAATCAGAGGGGAAAGGGATAAACCGGCCAATCAGAGGTGAGAGGGTTAAACCGGCCAATAAGAGGAGAGAAGGTTGAACCGGCCAATCAGAGGAAAGAGGGCTAATCCGGCCAATCAGAGGAGAGAGGGTTAAAAGGGCCAATCAGAGAAGAGAGGGTTAAACTGGTCAATCAGAGGAGAGAGAGTTAAATCGGCCAATCTAAGGAGAAAGAGGGTTAAATCGGCCAATCAGAGGAGAGAGGGGTTAAACCGGCCAATCAGAGGAGAAAGAGGAGTAAATCGGCCAATCAGAGGAGAGAGGGGTTAAACGGGCCAATCAGAGGAGAGAGGGTTAAACCGGCCAATCAGAGGAAAGAAAGGGATTAAACTGACCAATAAGAAGAGAGAGAGGGGTTCAGACGGCAAATCAGAGGAGAGAGGGTTAAACCGGCCAACCAGAGAAGAGAGAGGTGTTAAACCGGCCAACAAGAGGAGAGAGAGGGGTTGAACCGGCCAATCAGAGAAGAGAGGGTTAAACCAGCCAATCAGAGAAGAGAGGGGTTAAACCGGCCAATCAGAGGAGAGAGGGTTGAACCGGCCAATCAGAGGAGAGAGAGGGGTTAAACCTGCAAATCAGAGGAGAGAGGGGTTCAGTCGGCCAATCAGAGGAGAGAGAGGGGTTAAGCTAGCCAATCAGAGAAGAGAGGGGTTAAACCGGCCAATCAGAGGAGAGAAAGGGGTTAAATCGGCCAATCAGAGGAGAGAGAGGGGTTAAACCGGCCAATCAGAGGGGAAAGGGTTAACCCGGTCAATCAGAGAGGAGAGTGTTAAACCGGCCAATCAGAAGAGAGAGAGTTAAACCGGCCAATCAGAGGAGAGAAAGGGGTTAAATCGGCCAATCAGAGGAGAGAGAGGGGTTAAATCGGCCAATCAGAGGAGAGAGGGGTTAAACCGGCCAATAAGAGGAGAGAGGGGTTCAACCGGCCAATCAGAGGAGAGAGAGGGGTTAAACCGGCTAATATGAGAAGAGAGGGGTTAAACCGACCAATCAGAGGAGAGAAAGGGGTTAAATCGGCCAATCAGAGGAGAGAGAGGGGTTAAACCGGCCAGTCAGAGAAGAGAGAGGGTTAAACCGGCCAATCAGAGGAGAGAGAGGTTAAACCGGCCAATCAAAGGAGAGAGAATTAAACCGGCCAATCAGAAGAGAGAGAAAGGGGTTAAACCGGCCAATCAGAGGAGAGAGGGTTAAACCGGCCAATAAGAGGAGAGAAGGTTGAACCGGCCAATCAGAGGAAAGAGAGGGATTAAACCGGCCAATCAGAGGAGAGATGATTAAACCGACCAATAGGAGGAGAGAGGGTTAAACCGACCATCAGAGAAGAGAGAGGGGTCAAATCGGCCAATCAGAGGAGAGAGGGTTAAACCGGCCAATCAGAGGAGAGAGAGGGGTGAAACAGGCCAATCAGAGGAGAGAGGGTTAAACTAGCAAATAAGAGGAGAGAGAGTTAAACCGTCCAATCAGAGGAGAGAGAGGGTTGAACCAGCCAATCATAGGAGAGAGGGTTAAATCGGCCAATCAGAGGAGAGAGAATTAAACCAGCAAATCAGAGGAGAGAGGGGTTAAACCTGCCAATCAAATGAGAAAGAATTAATCCGGCCAATCAGAAGAGAGAGACAGTGGTTAAACTGGCCAATCAGAGTGGAAAGGGTTAAACCGGATATTCAGAGGAGAGAGAGTTAAACTGGCCAATCAGAAGAAAGAGGGTTAATCCGGCCAATCAGGGGAGGGAGGGTTAAACTGGTCAATCAGAGGAGAGAGGGTTAAATCGGCCAATCTAAGAAGAAAGAGGGTTAAATCGGCCAATCAGAGGAGAGAGGGGTTAAACCGGCAAATCAGAGGAGAGAGGGGTTCAACCAGCCAATCAGAGGAGAGAGAGGGGTTAAACCGGCTAATATGAGAAGAGAAGGGTTAAACCGACCAATCAGAGGAGAGAAAGGGGTTAAATCGGCCAATCAGAGGAGGGAGAGGGGTTAAACCGGCCAATCAGAGGGAAAAGGGTTAACCCGGTCAATCAGAGAAGAGAGGGTTACACCGACCAATCAGAGGAGAGAGGGGTTAAACTGCCCAATCAGAGGAGAGAGGGTTAAACCGGCCAATCAGAGAAGAGAGAGGGTTAAACCGGCCAATCAGAGGAGAGAGAGGGTTACACCGGCCAATAAGAGGAGAGAGAAGGGTTAAACCGGCCAATCAGAGGAGAGAGGGTTAAACCGGCCAATCAGAGAAGAGAGGGGTTAAACCGGCCAATCAGAGGAGAGAGGGTTAAACCGGCCAATCAGAGGAGAGAGGGGGTGAAACAGGCCAATCAGAGGAGAGAGGGTTAAACCAGCCAATCAGAGGAGAGAGGGTTAAACCGGCCAATCAGAGGAGAGAGGGTTAAACCAGCCAATCAGAGGAGAGAGGGTTAAACCGCCAATCAGAGGAGAGAGAGTTAAACCGGCCAATCAGAGGAGAGAGGGGTTAAACCTGCCAATCAGAAGAGAGAGGGGTTAAACCGGCCAATCAGAGGAGAGAGGGTTAAACCGGCCAATCAGAGGAGAGAGAGGGGTTAAACCGGCCAATCAGAAGGAGAGAGGGTTAAACCGGCCAATCAGAGGAGAGAGAGGGGGTTAAACTGGCCAATCAGAGGAGAGAGGGTTAAACCGGCCAATCAGAGAAGAGAGAGGGTTAAACCGGCCAATCAGAGGAGAGAGGGGTTAAACCGCCAATCAGAGGAGAGAGGGGTTAAACCGGCCAATCAGAGGAGAGAGAGGGGTTAAACCGCCAATATCAGAGGAGAGAGGGTTAAACCGGCCAATCAGAGGAGAGAAAGGGGTTAAACCGGCCAATCAGAGGAGAGAGAGGGGTTAAACCGCCAATCAGAGGGAGAGAGGGTTAAACCGGCCAATCAGAGAAGAGAGAGGGTTAAACCGCCAATCAGAGGAGAGAGGGTTGAACTGGCCAATCAGAGGAGAGAGAGGTTAAACTGGTCAATCAGAGAAGAGAGGGTTAAACCGCCAATCAGAGGAGAACAAGGGTTAATCCAGCCAATCAGAGGAGAGAGGGTTAAACCGGCCAATCAGAGGAGAGAGGGATAAACTGGCCAATCAGAGAAGAGAGGGGATAAACCGCCAATCAGAAGAGAGAGGGTTAAACCGGCCAATCAGAGGAGAGAGAGGGGTTAAACAGGCCAATCAGAGAAGAGAGGGTTAAACCAGCCAATCAGAGAAGAGAGGGGTTAAACCGGCCAATCAGAGGAGAGAGGGTTAAACCGCCAATCAGAAGAGAGAGGGTTAAACCGGCCAATCAGAGGAGAGAGAGGGGTTAAACAGGCCAATCAGAGAAGAGAGGGTTAAACCAGCCAATCAGAGAAGAGAGGGGTTAAACCAGCAAATCAGAGGAGAGAGGGGTTCAACCGGCCAATCAGAGGAGAGAGAGGGGTTAAACCGGCCAATCAGAGAAGAGAGGGGTTAAACCTGCCAATCGGAGGAGAGAAAGGGGTTAAATCGGCCAATCAGAGGAGAGAGAGGGTTAAACCGGCCAATCAGAGGAGAGAGAGGGTTAAACCGGCCAATCAGAGGAGAGAGAGGGGTTAAACCGCCAATCAGAGGAGAGAGGGTTAAACCGCCAATCAGAGGAGAGAGAGGGTTAAACCGCCAATCAGAGGAGAGAGGGGTTAAACCGGCCAATCAGAGGAGAGAGGGTTAAACCGGCCAATCAGAGGAGAGAGAGGTTAAACCGCCAATCAGAGGAGAGAGGGTTAAACCGGCCAATCAGAGAGAGAGAGGGGTTAAACCGCCAATCAGAGGAGAGAGGGTTAAACCGGCCAATCAGAGAAGAGAGAGGGGTTAAACCGCCAATCAGAGGAGAGAGGGTTAAACCGGCCAATCAGAGGAAAGAGAGGGATTAAACCGCCAATCAGAAGAGAGAGAGGGGTTAAAACGGCAAATCAGAGGGGAGAGGGTTAAACCGCCAATCAGAAGAAGAGAGGGTTAAACTGGCCAATCAGAGGAGAGAGGGTTAAACCGCCAATCAGAGGAGAGAGGGTTAAACCGCCAATCAGAGAAGAGAGGGTTAAACCGCCAATCAGAGGAGAGAGGGTTAAACCGGCCAATCAGAGGAGAGAGAGGGTTAAACAGGCCAATCAGAGGAGAGAGGGTTAAACCGGCCAATCAGAGGAGAGAGGGGGTTAAACCGCCAATCAGAGGAGAGAGAGGGTTAAACCGCCAATCAGAGGAGAGAGAGGGGTTAAACCGGCCAATCAGAGGAGAAAGGGTTAAACCGGCCAATCAGAGGAGAGAGGGTTAAACCGGCCAATCAGAGGAGAGAGGGTTAAACCCGCCAATCAGAGAAGAGAGAGGGTTAAACCGGCCAATCAGAGGAGAGAGAGGGGTTAAACCGGCCAATCAGAGAGAGAGAGGGTTAAACCGGCCAATCAGAGGAGAGAGGGTTAAACAGGCCAATCAGAGAAGAGAGGGTTAAACTGGCCATTCAGAGAAGAGAGGGGTTAAACCGGCCATTCAGAGGAGAGAGAGGGTTAAACCGGCCAATCAGAGGAGAGAGAGGGGTTAAACCGCCAATCAGAGAAGAGAGAGGGGTTAAACCGCCAATCAGAGGAGAGAGGGTTAAACCGGCCAATCAGAGGAGAGAGGGTTAAACCGCCAATCAGAGAAGAGAGAGGGTTAAACCGGCCAATCAGAGGAGAGAGGGGTTAAACCGGCCAATCAGAGGAGAGAGAGGGTTAAACCGGCCAATCAGAGGAGAGAGAGGGTTAAACCGCCAATCAGAGGAGAGAGGGTTAAACCGGCCAATCAGAGAGAGAGGGTTAAACCGCCAATCAGAGGAGAGAGGGGTTAAACTGGCCAATCAGAGGAGAGAGGGTTAAACCGCCAATCAGAGGAGAGAGGGGTTAAACCGCCAATCAGAGGAGAGAGGGTTAAACCGGCCAATCAGAGAGAGAGAGAGGGTTAAACCGGCCAATCAGAGGAGAGAGGGTTAAACCGCCAATCAGAGGAAAGAGAGGGTTAAACCGCCAATAGGAAGAGAGAGAGGGTTAAACGGCCAATCAGAGGAGAGAGGGTTAAACCGCCAATCAGAAGAGAGAGGGTTAAACCGCCAATCAGAGGAGAGAGGGTTAACCGGCCAATCAGAGGAGAGAGGGTTAAACCGGCCAATCAGAGAAGAGAGGGGTTAAACCGCCAATCAGAGGAGAGAGAGGGTTAAACCAGCCAATCAGAGGAGAGAGAGGGGTTAAACCGGCCAATCAGAGGAGAGAGGGTTAAACCGCCAATCAGAGGAGAGAGGGGTTAAACCGGCCAATCAGAGAAGAGAGGGGATAAACTGGCTAATCAGAGGAGAGAGAGTAAAACCGGCCAATCAGAGGGGAAAGGGTTAACCCGGCCAATCAGAGGAGAGAGGGTTAAACCGGCCAATCAGAGGAGAGAGGGTTAAACCGACCAATCAGAGAAGAGAGGGGTTCAGACGGGAAATCTGAGGAGAGAGAGGGGTTAAACCAGCCAATCAGAGAGGAGAGGGTTAAACTGGTCAATCAGAGGAGAGAGGGTTAAATGGGCCAATCAGAGGAGAAAGAGGGTTAAACCGGCCAATCAGAGGAGAGAGGGGTTAAACGGGCCAATCAGAGGAGAGAGAGGGTTAAACCGCCAATCAGAGGAGAGAAGGTTAAACCGCCAATCAGAGAAGAGAGAGGGTTAAACCGGCCAATCAGAGGAGAGAGGGTTAAACCGCCAATCAGAGAAAAAGAGGTTAAACCGCCAATCAGAGGAGAGAGGGTTAAACCGCCAATCAGAGAAGAGAGGGGTTAAACTGGCCAATCAGAGGAGAGAGGGTTAAACCGGCCAATCAAGGAGAAAGAGGGTTAAACCGGCCAAATCAGAGGAGAGAGGGTTAAACCGCCAATCAGAGAAGAGAGGGGTTAAACCGGCCAATCAGAGAAGAGAGGGGTTAAACTGGCCAATCAGAGGAGAGAGGGTTAAACCGCCAATCAGAGGAGAAAGAGGGTTAAACCGCCAATCAGAAAAGAGAGGGTTAAACCGGCCAATCAGAGGAGAGAGGGTTAAACCGGCCAATCAGAGGAGAGAGGGTTAAACCGGCCAATCAGAGGAGAAGAGGGTTAAACTGGCAATCAGAAAGAGAGAGAGGGTTAAACCGGCCAATCAGAGGAGAGAGGGTTAACCGACCAATCAGAGAAGAGAGGGGTTAAACCGCCAATCAGAAGAGAGAGAGGGTTAAACCAGCCAATCAGAGGAGAGAGGGGTTAAACAGGCCAATCAGAGGAGAGAGGGTTAAACCGCCAATCAGAGGAGAGAGAGGGTTAAACCAGCCAATCAGAGAAGAGAGGGGTTAAACTGGCCAATCAGAGGAGAGAGGGTTAAACCGGCCAATCAGAGGAGAAGAGGGTTAAACGGCCAATCAGAGGAGAGAGGGTTAAACCGGCCAATCAGAGGAGAGAGGGTTAAACGGCCAATCAGAGGAGAGAGGGTTAAACCGGCCAATCAGAAGAGAGAGAGGGGTTAAACGCCAATCAGAGGAGAGAGGGGTTAAACCGGCCAATCAGAGGAGAGAGGGGTTAAACCGGCCAATCAGAGGAGAGAGAGGGGTTAAACCGGCCAATCAGAGGAGAGAGAGGGTTAAACCAGCCAATCAGAGGAGAGAGAGGTTAAACCGGCCAATCAGAGAGAGAGAGAGGGGTTAAACCGGCCAATCAGAGGAGAGAGAGGGGTTAAACCGGCCAATCAGAGGAGAGAGGGTTTAACCGGCCAATCAGAGGAGAGAGAGAGGGTTGAACCGGCCAATCAGAGGAGAGAGGGTTAATCCGGCCAATCAGAGGAGAGAGGGTTAAACCGCCAATCAGAGGAGAGAGGGTTAAACTGCCAATCAGAGGAGAGAGGGTTAAACCGCCAATCAAGGAAGAGAGGGGTTAAACGGCCAATCAGAAGAGAGAGGGTTAACTCGGCAAATCAGAGGAGAGAGGGTTAAACTGACCAATCAGAGGAGAGAGGGTTAAACCTGCCAATCAGAGGAGGGAGGGTTAAACCGCCAATCAGAGAAGAGAGGGGTTAAACCAGCCAAACAGAGTAAGAACAGAGGGCACAGAGTGAGGACAGAGGAGAAAGATTGAGGACAGAGAAGGTTTACCGATGGTGGAGGCCTCACTCTCGTGTTCAGAGCCTAGTCCGGCGTCGCTGGAACTGACCGAGGCCCCGTCTTCGTCCTGGAACAGAGTTAAATACCGACATCTCAGAGAAATAAACGTTAAAGTAATTCATGAATTAATTCAGTTTTTAATCCAACAGCTGTTGTGGAAGACAATATTAAACATTTAACCAGGATTTACATGTTGGCAACATTTCCAGCTTTTTTCAGCTTTTTGATTCATCATCACATTCATGTTCCTCTTGGATCCATCGGAGTGTGTATCGTATAAATGTCGTTCTTTTTTGCAGTTGGAGACGGGGGAGCAGGAGTTCCTGCAGGAGCTGATGGATGGCTCCGGCTCCGTCTTCAGCAGCGTCAGGTAATAGTCCGTTCCCAGGTGAGTCCTCAGAAACAGGGAGGAGCCCACGCAGCACAGCTTCCCATGAGACATGATTGCAATGCGGTCTCCAAGAATGTCCGCCTGGCCCATGTGGTGAGTGGACAGGATGATGGAGCGACCTGCGAACGCCACAAACACAAATCTCACAGGTGTCCCAGCAGCGAGACCCCCACCGCAGTGTGAGGTTTGTCCCACCTGTCCTGTACTTCAGCAGCAGGTCCCAGATCCCCCGTCGAGCGTAAGGGTCCACTCCGGCTGTGGGTTCGTCTAAAATCACCACCTTGGTCCCTCCGACGAAAGCCAGGGCCACGGAGAGTTTGCGCTACATACCCCCGGAGAGAGCGCTGTTGCGGGACGAGTGTTTGTGAGGTAACCCAATTTCCCGCAGGATCTGCTCCATCTCAGACCGGACCTGGGCCTCGGACAGACCTTTGAGCCAAGGAAGAGAGGGGTTAACCGGCCAATCAGAGAAGAGAGGGGTTAAACCGGCCAATCAGAGGAGAGAGGGTTGAACCGGCATATCAGAGGAGAGAGAGGGGTTAAACCGGCAAATCAGAGGAGAGAGGGGTTCAACCGGCAAATCAGAGGAGAGAGAGGGGTTAAACCAGCCAATCAGAGAAGAGAGGGGTTAAACCGGCCAATCAGAGGAGAGAAAGGGGTTAAATCGGCCAATAGGGGGAGAGAGAGGCGTTAAACCGGCCAATCAGAGGGGAAAGGGTTAACCCAGCCAATCAGAGAAGAGAGGGTTAAACCGGCCAATCAGAGGAGAGAGGGTTGAACCAGCCAATCAGAGGAAAGAGGCTTAAACTGGTCAATCAGAGGAGAGAGGGTTAAACCGGCCATTCTAAGTAGAACGAGGGTTAAACCGGCCAATCAGAGAAGAGAGTGTTAAACCGGCCAATCAGAGGAGAGAGGGTTGAACCGGCCGATCAGAGGAAAGAGGGTTAAACTGGTGAATCAGAGGAGAGAGGGTTAAACCAGCCAAATCAAGGAGAAAGAGTGTTAAACCGGCCAATCAGAGGAGAGAGGACTTAAACCGGCCAATCAGAGGAGAGAGGGTTAAAACGGCCAATCAGAAAAGAGAGGGTTAAACCAGCCAATCAAAAAAGAAAGAGGGTTAAATCGGCTAATCAGAGGAGAGAGAGGGGTTAAACTGGCCGATCAGACGAGAGAGGGTTGAACCGGCCAATCAGAGGAGAGAGTGTTAAACCGGCTTATCAGAGGAGAGAAAGGGGTTAAATCGGCCAATCAGAGGAGAGAGAGGGGTTAATCCGGCCAATGAGAGGGGAAAGGGTTAACCCGGTCAATCAGAGAAGAGAGTGTTAAACCGGCCAATCAGAGGAGAGAGGGTTGAACCAGCCAATAAGAGGAAAGAGGGTTAAACTGGTCAATCAGAGGAGAGAGGGTTAAACCGGGCAATCGAAGTAGAACAAGGGTTAATACGGCCAATCAGAAGAGAGAGAGGGGTTAAACCGGCCAATCAGCGTGGAAAGGGTTAAACTGGATAATCAGAGGAGTGAGAGTTAATCCGGCCAATCAGAGGAGGGAGGGTTAAACCGACCAATAAGAGAAGCGAGGGTTACATCTGCCAATCAGAGGAGAGAAAGGTTAAACAGGCCAATCAGAGGAGAGAGGCTATAACCGGCCAATAAGAGGAGAGAGGGTTAAACCGGCCAATCAGACGAATGACAGGGATTAAACCGGCCAATAAGAAGAGAGAGAGGGGTTCAGACGGCAAATCAGAGGAGAGAGGGTTAAACCGGCCAATAAGAGGAGAGAGAGGGGTTAAACCGGCCAATCAGAGAAGAGAGGGTTAAACCGGCCAATCAGAGAAGCGAGGGGATGTACCGGCCAATCAGAGGAGAAAGGGTTGAACCGGCCAATCAGAGGAGAGAGAGGGATTAAACCGGCAAATCAGAGGAGAGAGGGGTTCAACCGGCCATTCAGAGAAGAGAGGGGTTGTACCGGCCAATCAGAAGAGAGAGGGTTAAACCAGCCAATTAGAGGAGAGAGAGGGGTTAAACAGGCTAATCAGAGGAGAGAGGGTTAAACCGGCCAATCACAGGAGAGAGAGGGGTTAAACCGGCCAATCAGAGGAGAGAGGGCTGAACCGGCCAATCAGAGAAGAGAGAGGGTTCAAATCGGCCAAATCAGAGGACAGAGGGTTAAACCGGCCAATCAGAGGAAAGACAGGGATTAAACCGGCCAATAGGAAGAGAGAGAGGGGTTCAGACGGCAAATCAGAGGGGAAAGGGTTAACCCGGCCAATCAGAAAAGAGAGTGTTAAACCGGCCAATCAGAGGAGAGTTGGTTAAACCGGCCAATCAGAGGAGAGAGGGTTAAACCGACCAATCAGAGAAGAGAGGGGTTCAGACGGCAAATCTGAGGAGAGAGAGGGGTTAAACCAGCCAATCAGAGAAGAGAGGGTTAAACTGGTCAATCAGAGGAGAGAGGATTAAATGGGCCAATCTAAGGAGAAAGAGGGCTAAATTGGCCAATCAGAGGAGAGAGGGGTTAAACGGGTCAATCAAAGGAGAAAGAGGGTAAAATCGGCCAATCAGAGGAGCGAAGGTTGAACCGGCCAATCAGAGAAGAGAGAGGGGTCAAACCGGCCAATCAGAGGATAGATGGTTGAACCGGCCAATCAGAAAAAAAGAGGGTTAATCCGGCCAATCAGAGGAGGGAGGGTTAAACCGGCCAATCAGAGAAGAGAGGGTTGAACTGGTCAATCAGAGGATAGAGGGTTAAATCGGCCAATCTAAGGAGAAAGAGGGCTAAATCGGCCAATCAGAGGAGAGAGGGTTAAACCGGCCAAACACAGGAGAGAGAGGGGTTAAACCGGCCAATCAGAGAAGAGAGGGGATAAACTGGCTAATCAGAGGAGAGAGAGTTAAACCGGCCAATCAGAGGGGAAAGGGTTAACCCGGCCAATCAGAAAAGAGAGTGTTAAACCGGCCAATCAGAGGAGAGATGGTTAAACCGGCCAATCAGAGGAGAGAGGGTTAAACCGACCAATCAGAGAAGAGAGGGTTAAACTGTCCAATAGGAAGAGAGAGATGGGTTCAGACGGCAAATCAGAGGGGAATGGGTTAACCGACCAATCAGAGAAGAGAGGGGTTGTACCGGCCAATCAGAAGAGAGAGGGTTAAACCAGCCAATTAGAGGAGAGAGAGGGGTTAAACAGGCTAATCAGAGGAGAAAGGGTTAAACCGGCCAATCACAGGAGAGAGAGGGGGTAAACCGGCCAATCAGAGAAGAGAGGGGATAAACTGGCCAATCAGAGGAGAGAGAGTTAAACCGGCCAATCAGAGGGGAAAGGGTTAACCCGGACAATCAGAGGAGAGAGGGTTGAACCGGACAATCAGAGGAGAGAGGGTTAAACCGGCCAATCAAAGGAGAGAGAGTTAAATCGGCCAATCAGAAGAGAGAGAGAGGGGTTAAACATGCCATTCAGAGGAGAGAGAGGGGTTAAACCGGCCAATCAGAGGAGAGAGGGTTAAACCAGCCAATCAGAGGAGAGAGAGGGGTTAAACCGGCAAATCAGAGGAGAGAGGGTTAAACCGGCCAATCAGAGGAGAGAGAGTTTAACCGGCCAATCAGAAGAGAGAGAGAGGGGTTAAACTGGCCATTCAGAGGAGAGAGAGGGGTTAAACCGGCCAATCAGAGGAGAGAGGGTTAAACCAGCCAATCAGAGGAGAGAGAGGGGTTAAACCGGCAAATCAGAGGAGAGAGGGTTAAACCGGCCAATCAAAGGAGGGAGGGCTTAAACTGCCCGTTTAGAGGAGGGAGGTTTAACTTGCCAATCAGAGGAGAGAGGGTTAAACCGCCAATTAAGGAAGAGAGGGGTTAAAACGGCCAATCAGAAGAGAGAGGGTTAACTCGGCAAATCAGAGCAGAGAGGGTTAAACTGACCAATCAGAGGAGAGAGGGTTAAACCTGCGAATCAGAGGAGGGAGGGTTAAACCGGACAATCAGAGAAGAGAGGGGTTAAACCAGCCAAACAGAGTAAGAACAGAGGGCACAGAGTGAGGACAGAGGAGAAAGATTGAGGACAGAGAAGGTTTACCGATGGTGGAGGCCTCACTCTCGTGTTCAGAGCCTAGTCCGGCGTCGCTGGAACTGACCGAGGCCCCGTCTTCGTCCTGGAACAGAGTTAAATACCGACATCTCAGAGAAATAAACGTTAAAGTAATTCATGAATTAATTCAGTTTTTAATCCAACAGCTGTTGTGGAAGACAATATTAAACATTTAACCAGGATTTACATGTTGGCAACATTTCCAGCTTTTTTTCAGCTTTTTGATTCATCATCACATTCATGTTCCTCTTGGATCCATCGGAGTGTGTATCGTATAAATGTCGTTCTTTTTTGCAGTTGGAGACGGGGGAGCAGGAGTTCCTGCAGGAGCTGATGGATGGCTCCGGCTCCGTCTTCAGCAGCGTCAGGTAATAGTCCGTTCCCAGGTGAGTCCTCAGAAACAGGGAGGAGCCCACGCAGCACAGCTTCCCATGAGACATGATTGCAATGCGGTCTCCAAGAATGTCCGCCTCGTCCATGTGGTGAGTGGACAGGATGATGGAGCGACCTGCGAACGCCACAAACACAAATCTCACAGGTGTCCCAGCAGCGAGACCCCCACCGCAGTGTGAGGTTTGTCCCACCTGTCCTGTACTTCAGCAGCAGGTCCCAGATCCCCCGTCGAGCGTAAGGGTCCACTCCGGCTGTGGGTTCGTCTAAAATCACCACCTTGGACCCTCCGACGAAAGCCAGGGCCACGGAGAGTTTGCGCTACATACCCCCGGAGAGAGCGCTGTTGCGGGACGAGTGTTTGTGAGGTAACCCAATTTCCCGCAGGATCTGCTCCATCTCAGACCGGACCTGGGCCTCGGACAGACCTTTGAGCCAAGGAAGAGAGGGGTTAACCGGCCAATCAGAGAAGAGAGGGGTTAAACCGGCCAATCAGAGGAGAGAGGGTTGAACCGGCATATCAGAGGAGAGAGAGGGGTTAAACCGGCAAATCAGAGGAGAGAGGGGTTCAACCGGCAAATCAGAGGAGAGAGAGGGGTTAAACCAGCCAATCAGAGAAGAGAGGGGTTAAACCGGCCAATCAGAGGAGAGAAAGGGGTTAAATCGGCCAATAGGGGGAGAGAGAGGCGTTAAACCGGCCAATCAGAGGGGAAAGGGTTAACCCAGCCAATCAGAGAAGAGAGGGTTAAACCGGCCAATCAGAGGAGAGAGGGTTGAACCAGCCAATCAGAGGAAAGAGGCTTAAACTGGTCAATCAGAGGAGAGAGGGTTAAACCGGCCATTCAAAAGAGAACAAGGGTTAAACCGGCCAATCAGAGAAGAGAGTGTTAAACCGGCCAATCAGAGGAGAGAGGGTTGAACCGGCCGATCAGAGGAAAGAGGGTTAAACTGGTGAATCAGAGGAGAGAGGGTTAAACCAGCCAAATCAAGGAGAAAGAGTGTTAAACCGGCCAATCAGAGGAGAGAGGACTTAAACCGGCCAATCAGAGGAGAGAGGGTTAAAACGGCCAATCAGAAAAGAGAGGGTTAAACCAGCCAATCAAAAAAGAAAGAGGGTTAAATCGGCTAATCAGAGGAGAGAGAGGGGTTAAACTGGCCGATCAGACGAGAGAGGGTTGAACCGGCCAATCAGAGGAGAGAGTGTTAAACCGGCTTATCAGAGGAGAGAAAGGGGTTAAATCGGCCAATCAGAGGAGAGAGAGGGGTTAATCCGGCCAATGAGAGGGGAAAGGGTTAACCCGGTCAATCAGAGAAGAGAGTGTTAAACCGGCCAATCAGAGGAGAGAGGGTTGAACCAGCCAATAAGAGGAAAGAGGGTTAAACTGGTCAATCAGAGGAGAGAGGGTTAAACCGGCCAATCAGAGGAGAAGAAGGGTTAAACGGCCAATCAGAAGAGAGAGAGGGGTTAAACCGCCAATCAGAGAGGAAAGGGGTTAAACTGGCCAATCAGAGGAGAGAGGGTTAAACCGGCCAATCAGAGGAGAGAGGGTTAAACCGCCAATAAGAGAAGAGAGGGTTAAACTGCCAATCAGAGGAGAGAAGGGTTAAACAGGCCAATCAGAGGAGAGAGGCTAAACCGGCCAATAAGAGGAGAGAGGGTTAAACCGGCCAATCAGAGAAGAGAGGGATTAAACCGCCAATCAGAGGAGAGAGAGGGGTTAAACGGCAAATCAGAGGAGAGAGGGTTAAACCGGCCAATCAGAGGAGAGAGAGGGGTTAAACCGCCAATCAGAGAAGAGAGGGTTAAACCGGCCAATCAGAGAAGAGAGGGATTAACCGGCCAATCAGAGGAGAGAGGGTTAAACCGCCAATCAGAGGAGAGAGAGGGATTAAACCGCCAATCAGAGGAGAGAGGGGTTAAACCGCCAATCAGAGAAGAGAGGGGTTAAACCGCCAATCAGAAGAGAGAGGGTTAAACCAGCCAATCAGAGGAGAGAGAGGGGTTAAACAGGCCAATCAGAGGAGAGAGGGTTAAACCGCCAATCAGAGGAGAGAGGGGTTAAACCGGCCAATCAGAGGAGAGAGGGTTAAACCGCCAATCAGAGAAGAGAGAGGGTTAAACGGCCAATCAGAGGAGAGAGGGTTAAACCGGCCAATCAGAGGAAAGAGAGGGATAAACCGGCCAATCAGGAAGAGAGAGAGGGGTTCAGACGGCAAATCAGAGGGAAAAGGGTTAACCCGCCAATCAGAAAAGAGAAGGTTAAACCGGCCAATCAGAGGAGAGAGGTTAAACCGGCCAATCAGAGGAGAGAGGGGTTAAACCGACCAATCAGAGAAGAGAGGGGTTAAACGGCAAATCAGAGGAGAGAGAGGGTTAAACCAGCCAATCAGAGAAGAGAGGGTTAAACTGGCCAATCAGAGGAGAGAGGATTAAATGGGCCAATCTAAGGAGAAAGAGGGCTAAACCGGCCAATCAGAGGAGAGAGGGGTTAAACGGCCAATCAAAGGAGAAAGAGGGTAAAACCGGCCAATCAGAGGAGAGAGGGTTAAACCGCCAATCAGAGAAGAGAGAGGGGTCAAACCGGCCAATCAGAGGAGAGAGGGTTGAACCGCCAATCAGAAAAGAGAGGGTTAAACCGCCAATCAGAGGAGGGAGGGTTAAACCGGCCAATCAGAGAAGAGAGGGTTAAACTGGCCAATCAGAGGGAGAGAGGGTTAAATCGGCCAATCTAAGGAGAAAGAGGGTTAAACCGGCCAATCAGAGGAGAGGGGTTGAACCGGCCAATCAGAGGAGAGAGAGGGTTAAACCGCCAATCAGAGAAGAGAGGGGATAAACAGGCAATCAGAGGAGAGAGAGAGTTAAAAACCGCCAATCAGAGGGGAAAGGGTTAACCGGCCAATCAGAAAAGAGAGGGTTAAACGGCCAATCAGAGGAGAGAGAGGGTTAAACCGGCCAATCAGAGGAGAGAGGGTTAAACCGGCCAATCAGAGGAAAGACAGGGATTAAACCGGCCAATAGGAAGAGAGAGATGGGTTCAGACGGCAAATCAGAGGGGAAAGGGTTAACCGACCAATCAGAGAAGAGAGGGGTTGTACCGGCCAATCAGAAGAGAGAGGGTTAAACCAGCCAATTAGAGAAGAGAGAGGGGTTAAACAGGCTAATCAGAGGAGAGAGGGTTAAACCGGCCAATCACAGGAGAGAGAGGGGTTAAACCGGCCAATCAGAGAAGAGAGGGGATAAACTGGCCAATCAGAGGAGAGAGAGTTAAACCGGCCAATCAGAGGGGAAAGGGTTAACCCGGCCAATCAGAGGAGAGAGGGTTAAACCGGCCAATCAGAGGAGAGAGGGTTAAACCGGCCAATCAGAGGAGAGAGGGGTTAAACGGCCAATCAGAAGAGAGAGAGAGGGGTTAAACTGGCCATTCAGAGGAGAGAGAGGGGTTAAACCGGCCAATCAGAGGAGAGAGGGTTAAACCAGCCAATCAGAGGAGAGAGAGGGGTTAAACCGGCCAATCAGAGGAGAGAGGGTTAAACCGGCCAATCAGAGGAGAGAGAGTTTAAACCGCCAATCAGAAGAGAGAGAGAGGGGTTAAACAGGCCATTCAGAGGAGAGAGAGGGGTTAAACCGGCCAATCAGAGGAGAGAGGGTTAAACCAGCCAATCAGAGGAGAGAGAGGGGTTAAACCGGCAAATCAGAGGAGAGAGGGTTAAACCGGCCAATCAGAGGAGAGGAGGGTTAAACTGCCCGATCTAGAGGAGGGAGGTTTAACTGGCCAATCAGAGGAGA
This sequence comes from Rhyacichthys aspro, assembly GCA_036850595.1. NCBI lineage: Eukaryota > Metazoa > Chordata > Actinopteri > Gobiiformes > Rhyacichthyidae > Rhyacichthys > Rhyacichthys aspro. The sequence goes on along the minus strand of JAWCTZ010001109.1, from coordinate 5,270 downwards.
GAGGGTTAAACCGCCAATCAAGGAATAGAGGGGTTAAAACGGCCAATCAGAAGAGAGAGGGTTAACTCGGCAAATCAGAGCAGAGAGGGTTAAACTGACCAATCAGAGGAGAGAGGGTTAAACCTGCGAATCAGAGGAGGGAGGGTTAAACCGGACAATCAGAGAAGAGAGGGGTTAAACCAGCCAAACAGAGTAAGAACAGAGGGCACAGAGTGAGGACAGAGGAGAAAGATTGAGGACAGAGAAGGTTTACCGATGGTGGAGGCCTCACTCGTGTTCAGAGCCTAGTCCGCGTCGCTGGAACTGACCGAGGCCCCGTCTTCGTCCTGGAACAGAGTTAAATACCGACATCTCAGAGAAATAAACGTTAAAGTAATTCATGAATTAATTCAGTTTTTAATCCAACAGCTGTTGTGGAAGACAATATTAAACATTTAACCAGGATTTACATGTTGGCAACATTTCCAGCTTTTTTCAGCTTTTTGATTCATCATCACATTCATGTTCCTCTTGGTTCCATCGGAGTGTGTATCAGTATAAATGTCGTTTTTTTGCAGTTGGAGACGGGGAGCAGGAGTTCCTGCAGGAGCTGATGGATGGCTCCGGCTCCGTCTTCAGCAGCGTCAGGTAATAGTCCGTTCCCAGGTGAGTCCTCAGAAACAGGGAGGAGCCCACGCAGCACAGCTTCCCATGAGACATGATTGCGGTCTCCAAGAATGTCCGCCTCGTCCATGTGGTGAGTGGACAGGATGATGGAGCGACCTGCGAACGCCACAAACACAAATCTCACAGGTGTCCCAGCAGCGAGACCCCCACCGCAGTGTGAGGTTTGTCCCACCTGTCCTGTACTTCAGCAGCAGGTCCCAGATCCCCGTCGAGCGTAAGGGTCCACTCCGGCTGTGGGTTTGTCTAAAATCACCACCTTGGACCCTCCGCTGAAAGCCAGGGCCACGGAGAGTTTGCGCTACATACCCCGGAGAGAGCGCTGGTGCGGGACGAGTGTTTGTGAGGTAACCCAATTTCCGCAGGATCTGCTCCATCTCAGACCGGACCTGGGCCTCGGACAGACCTTGAGCCAATCAAAGGAGAGAATGTTAAACCGGACAATCAGAGGGAAAAGGGATAAACCGCCAATCAGAGGAGAGAGGGTTAAACCCGCCAATCAGAGGAGAGAAGGTTGAACCGCCAATCAGAGGAAAGAGGGCTTAAACCGGCCAATCAGAGGAGAGAGGGGTTAAAAGGCCAATCAGAGAAGAGAGGGTTAAACTGGCCAATCAGAGGAGAGAGGGTTAAACCGCCAATCTAAGGAGAAAGAGGGTTAAACGGCCAATCAGAGGAGAGAGGGGTTAAACCGGCCAATCAGAGGAGAAAGAGGGTTAAACCGCCAATCAGAGGAGAGAGGGGTTAAACGGCCAATCAGAGGAGAGAGGGTTAAACCGCCAATCAGAGGAAAGAGAGGGTTAAACTGGCCAATAAGAAGAGAGAGAGGGGTTAAACGGCCAATCAGAGGAGAGAGGGTTAAACCGGCCAATCAGAGAAGAGAGAGGGTTAAACCGCCAATCAAGAGGAGAGAGAGGGGTTAAACCGCCAATCAGAGAAGAGAGGGTTAAACCAGCCAATCAGAGAAGAGAGGGTTAAACCGGCCAATCAGAGGAGAGAGGGTTAAACCGGCCAATCAGAGGAGAGAGAGGGGTTAAACCGGCCAATCAGAGGAGAGAGGGGTTCAAACGGCCAATCAGAGGAGAGAGAGGGGTTAAACCGGCCAATCAGAGAAGAGAGGGGTTAAACGGCTAATCAGAGGAGAGAGGGTTAAACCGGCCAATCAGAGGAGAGAGAGGGGTTAAACCGCCAATCAGAGGGGAGAGGGTTAACCCGGCCAATCAGAGAGGAGAGGGTTAAACCGGCCAATCAGAAGAGAGAGGGTTAAACCGGCCAATCAGAGGAGAGAGGGGTTAAACCGGCCAATCAGAGGAGAGAAAGGGTTAAATCGGCCAATCAGAGGAGAGAGGGGTTAAACCGCCAATCAGAGGAGAGAGGGGTTAAACCGCCAATCAGAGGAGAGAGAGGGGTTAAACCGGCCAATCAGAGAAGAGAGGGGTTAAACCGGCCAATCAGAGGAGAGAAAGGGGTTAAACCGGCCAATCAGAGGAGAGAGAGGGGTTAAACCGCCAATCAGAGAAGAGAGAGGGTTAAACCGCCAATCAGAGGAGAGAGGGTTAAACCGCCAATCAGAGGAGAGAGAGATTAAACCAAGCCAATCAGAGAAGAGAGAGAAGGGGTTAAACCGGCCAATCAGAGGAGAGAGGGTTAAACCGCCAATCAGAGGAGAGAAGGTTAAACCGCCAATCAGAGGAAAGAGAGGGTTAAACCGCCAATCAGAGGAGAGATGATTAAACCGCCAATCAGAGGAGAGAGGGTTAAACCGACCATCAGAGAAGAGAGAGGGGTTAAACCGGCCAATCAGAGGAGAGAGGGTTAAACCGCCAATCAGAGGAGAGAGAGGGTTAAACAGGCCAATCAGAGGAGAGAGGGTTAAACTAGCAAATCAGAGGAGAGAGAGTTAAACCGCCAATCAGAGGAGAGAGAGGGTTGAAACCAGCCAATCAGAGGAGAGAGGGGTTAAATCGGCCAATCAGAGGAGAGAGAATTAAACCAGCCAATCAGAGGAGAGAGGGGTTAAACCTGCCAATCAAAGGAGAAAGAATTAATCCGGCCAATCAGAAGAGAGAGAAGTGGTTAAACTGGCCAATCAGAGGGGAAAGGGGTTAAACCGATATTCAGAGGAGAGAGAGTTAAACTGGCCAATCAGAAGAAAGAGGGTTAATCCGGCCAATCAGGGGAGGGAGGGTTAAACTGGTCAATCAGAGGAGAGAGGGTTAAATCGGCCAATCTAAGAAGAAAGAGGGTTAAATCGGCCAATCAGAGGAGAGAGGGGTTAAACCGGCAAATCAGAGGAGAGAGGGGTTAAACCAGCCAATCAGAGGAGAGAGAGGGGTTAAACCGGCTAATATGAGAAGAGAGGGGTTAAACCGACCAATCAGAGGAGAGAAAGGGGTTAAATCGGCCAATCAGAGGAGAGAGAGGGGTTAAACCGGCCAATCAGAGGGAAAAGGGTTAACCCGGTCAATCAGAGAAGAGAGTTTTAAACCGGCCAATCAGAGGAGAGAGGGTTGAACTGGCCAATCAGAGGAGAGAGAGGTTAAACTGGTCAATCAGAGAAGAGAGGGTTAAACCGGCCAATCGAAGTAGAACAAGGGTTAATCCAGCTCATCAGAGGAGAGATGGTTAAACCGGCTAATCAGAGGAGAGAGAGATGAACCGACCAATCAGAGAAGAGAGGGGATATACCGGCCAATCAGAAGAGAGAGGGTTAAACCGGCCAATCAGAGGAGAGAGAGGGGTTAAACAGGCCAATCAGAGAAGAGAGGGTTAAACCAGCCAATCAGAGAAGAGAGGGGTTAAACCGGCCAATCAGAGGAGAGAGGGGTTAAACCGGCCAATCAGAAGAGAGAGGGTTAAACCGGCCAATCAGAGGAGAGAGAGGGGTTAAACAGGCCAATCAGAGAAGAGAGGGTTAAACCAGCCAATCAGAGAAGAGAGGGGTTAAACCAGCAAATCAGAGGAGAGAGGGGTTCAACCGGCCAATCAGAGGAGAGAGAGGGGTTAAACCGGCCAATCAGAGAAGAGAGGGGTTAAACCTGCCAATCAGAGGAGAGAAAGGGGTTAAATCGGCCAATCAGAGGAGAGAGAGGGGTTAAACCGGCCAGTCAGAGAAGAGAGAGGTGTTAAACCGGCCAATAAGAGGAGAGAGAGGGGTTAAACCGGCCAATCAGAAGGGAAAGGGTTAACCCGGCCAATCAGAGAAGAGAGGGTTACACCGACAATTCAGAGGAGACAGGGGTTAAACTGCCCAATCAGAGGAGAGAGGGTTAAACCGGCCAATCAGAGGAGAGAGAGGTTAAACCGGCCAATCAAAGGAGAGAGAATAAAACCGGCCAATCAGAAGAGAGAGAGAGGGGTTAAACCGGCCAATCAGAGGAGAGAGGGTTGAACCGGCCAATCAGAGGAGAGAGAGGGGTTAAACCGGCCAGTCAGAGAAGAGAGAGGTGTTAAACCGGCCAATAAGAGGAGAGAGAGGGGTTAAACCGGCCAATCAGAAGGGAAAGTGTTAACCCGGCCAATCAGAGAAGAGAGGGTTACACCGACAATTCAGAGGAGACAGGGGTTAAACTGCCCAATCAGAGGAGAGAGGGTTAAACCGGCCAATCAGAGGAGAGAGAGGTTAAACCGGCCAATCAAAGGAGAGAGAATAAAACCGGCCAATCAGAAGAGAGAGAGAGGGGTTAAACCGGCCAATCAGAGGAGAGAGGGTTGAACCGGCCAATCAGAGAATAGAGAGGGGTCAAATCGGCCAATCAAAAGAGAGAGGGTTAAACCGGCCAATCAGAGGAAAGACAGGGATTAAACCGGCCAATAGGAAGAGAGAGAGGGGTTCAGACGGCAAATCAGAGGGGAAAGGGTTAACCCGGCATATCAGAAAAGAGAGTGTTAAACTGGCCAATCAGAGGAGAGATGGTTAACCCGGACAATCAGAGGAGAGAGGATTAAACCGACCAATCAGAGAAGAGAGGGGTTGTACCGGCCAATCAGAGGAGAGAGAGGTTAAACTGGTCAATCAGAGAAGAGAGGGTTAAACCGGCCAATCGAAGTAGAACAAGGGTTAATCCAGCTCATCAGAGGAGAGATGGTTAAACCGGCTAATCAGAGGAGAGAGAGATGAACCGACCAATCAGAGAAGAGAGGGGATATACCGGCCAATCAGAAGAGAGAGGGTTAAACCGGCCAATCAGAGGAGAGAGAGGGGTTAAACAGGCCAATCAGAGAAGAGAGGGTTAAACCAGCCAATCAGAGAAGAGAGGGGTTAAACCGGCCAATCAGAGGAGAGAGGGGTTCAACCGGCCAATCAGAAGAGAGAGGGTTAAACCGGCCAATCAGAGGAGAGAGAGGGGTTAAACAGGCCAATCAGAGAAGAGAGGGTTAAACCAGCCAATCAGAGAAGAGAGGGGTTAAACCAGCAAATCAGAGGAGAGAGGGGTTCAACCGGCCAATCAGAGGAGAGAGAGGGGTTAAACCGGCCAATCAGAGAAGAGAGGGGTTAAACCTGCCAATCAGAGGAGAGAAAGGGGGTTAACCGCCAATCAGGGGAGAGAGGTTAAACCGGCCAATCAGAGAGAGAGAGAGGTGGCAAACCGCCAATAAGAGGAGAGAAA
>JAWCTZ010001108.1:0-24374 GCA_036850595.1 Rhyacichthys aspro | reverse complement strand
TAATTATGTATGACCAACTAAAACAGAAAAAGCTTTTTAAAGTGAAGTTAATGTTTTGGGTTTTTTTTGCTGTTGAGTTTATGTAGACCTTAGTAATTGTTTTGTTATGTTATTATGTTGTAACATAGGTGACTACTCAATAATAACACTGTGAGCACACTGAGCTTTGACCTCCATTTTGCAACACAAGGTTTACACAAGGCCTGATTACAGTAGAGAAGCATCACTAAAACCAAATGACTGTGATGTAGCAACACTACATACACCATCAAAAATAATTTACTGAATGAGCATTGCCTGTGCTGCCATCAGCTGGCAGTATTGTGTACTGTATTTGAAACTATTTGTTTACATAGCAACATTAGCCATTTTCTGTAGAAATCTTGGTTTAATTTAGACTCTTTTTCTATGTGCATCTTCTGATAGCAAACCATTTTCCATGTTTTCAAAGCATCTTTTGTTGCTCTCTGTCTGCTGTCTTTATCCACTTCATTCTGCTTAATAATTCATTTTTTCATTTGTGGTTGAACAATAAAATTCTTTTTATTCATCCTGTTTCCATTCTTTTCATCTTTGGTGCTTGTCTTTGTGTTTGTGCAATCACTCTTCTCTAACGTTGCCTCTATTAGTTTTCCTTCAAGTACTTATCGATTCTTTTTAACTGAATGCAATTGTAATTTGCACATATCTAGTAACAGTACAGGCCACACCAATGATCACTATAAACAAAAATGTAACACCCATGTAGCACCCATTTAGAAATACATATCTGTGATCTAATTGAACATATATTAGCCTTTTTGATATTTTTTTGACATCTACTGACCAACAATTAAAACTCTCAAACTCTCTCAATAATAGACATTAAGGGAATTCTTGCAGATTAACTTTTTAACATGGTTGTATTTTACATTTTTCAAGGAACTGTGAAGAACAGAGCAGTTTTATTTCTGTGTCTCCCTCAGGCTCTGCCACCCTGCACCACTGGCAGCAGCTGGCACAGCCTCACCTTGGGGTGATCCTCGATGCCCGGCCCGGAGTGGTTCCCAAAGGATACAGACCTCTGGAACTGGAGCTCGAACAGGTCTGTGAGAGAATTCATTTTATTCCTTTTGGAATTCATTTGGAGTTAAAAAAATGCATTCAAGTTTTACTAAAGAGTATATGAACCCCTACTGCTATCAATAAGATCACTGTGTGGATCTAAGAGGGTTTTTTTTATATTTATCCACCATCTCCCCTGTGTTCATCAACTTAGTAACAGAGAAGAAATCAAAATTTAACAAATGTGACGTGTTATTTACGACATTAGTTCTATCTGCAGCAGTAGTAACACTCCTGGTGCCTGATGCATGCTGTGCTCTGTTCAGGCGTATCCATGGGGCGGCTTTGAAGAAGACGAGCCTGGGGAGCGGTACTTCCAGAATCTGCCCACTTCATCAGCCGCTGCCTCTCCCGCTGTGCCCACTATATCCTCCACCAGCAGTGATGCCCACATGCCTCAGCCTGCCCCAGCCTCGCTCCGCTCACCATCATCACCGTCACCATCGCCACATCTTAGTAATACAGATGCTCTGGGTAAGGGTCACCACATTGTTCAGTGTAAGGATCAGTGCTGTATCGTTTACTTTGGTTGTTTGATCTTTATTTTGGAATTTTGGCAAATAATTAATCTTGTGTGTCTCTGTTTGGGTCACTACCAGCTGCATACTATCCAGGTAAATGCATGGCCCACACCAGTTCTAACGTACCTTTCACCACCTGCCGGATCCTTCATCCAACTGATGAGCAGACCCAGGTCACGCCAAGGTACATCACAAAAACAGATCTGTGTAGATTATGTTGATATATATTGACAAACTGACACATGCTTATGCAATATCACACGTTTTCATACTTTTTATTCTATGAACTCCAACATTATTGTTTGGTCACACAAAAAAATGTCTAAATACATTTAATTAACAAGTCTAAGGCAAAGTTTTATGTGACCCTCACAAGCCAACAACAAACAAACTTTAATTTACTTCATTTCAATGTTATTTATATAGCCCAGTATCACAACAGGAGTTGCCTTAAATGGCTTTAAGGAACAAATAATAAAACCCAGCCATAGGAAAAAGAGTTTAACAAACATTAATGCTCTCATAGTTCAAACTATTTTTTATGTAGCACAGGTGTCTATTAGTAGTATAACAACTATCAAAATTGTCCTTATTCAGTCAATTAGGCATTAGTGTAATTGTCCAGACCAAATCGAGTCCAAGACCATGTCAGGTCGGGGCCGAGAAGTCCAAGTCCAGTTTTGGACCAAGTCAAAATGTATTGAGGTCAGTGTTTGCTGAAAGATTAGAGCAAGATTTTTAATTGAATATAAAATAATTGAGGTTTTCATTCAATCTCAAGAACAGACAATTATACCAGAGTTTGAGACCAAGACAAGACCAAGTTTCAGTGATTGAGACCGTGACAAAATCCAGAGCTCAACAAAATTGTCTAAAGACTGATCTCAAGACCAAGCCCAGTCCCAAGTACTACATCACTAACAAGCACATTGTAAGATATTGCTAATATTGTGTCTGTTGTTTCTCCTCCAGTCTGAATCCAGTCCCAGCCACATCTTCATGTGTAATGACTAGCTCTCTACTGGGGACTCCTGCTGCTACACCCTGCACACCGCGCAGACTCAGTCTTAGACCATCTGAATCCTCCACTAACCTCAGGCAAGACCCAAACACTTAAGTTACAGATAACCAGTTAACCAAAAATATAATAGTACTGTACAGTGTATAAGTAAAAAACAGGCACAGTCACTGCCATCTAACAAAACATAACAGGGAAAAAACATTCTAGTGATGGGGTTATCAGACATAACACGAGTGTTTGCACAACTTAGTGTGACTTAACTTGACCGTCACTTTTGTTTTTGCAGAGATGCAACCCGCACCACCAGCACTTCCTTGGGGTTAGTGCGCCTTCTGCAGGAGAGGGGAATCTCTGCAGCCATGTATCACCATAACCAGGGCCTAGAGTACGGCCAAGGCAGTGGAGTCTTATTCAGTACCTCAGTAGCACCTAACAGAACCCCCAACACCCTGCGGCCTTCCTCCTCCCAACTCGCCCACAGCGCAGGCAGCTTCCACCATGGCCACAGCAGGCTTTGACTTTAAGAGCCCATCTTATGACAACTTCCTGGCATCCAAACCAAGCGGTCCATTCTCAAAGAGGTGACTGGGGGTTTGAGAGGCAGGCAGAGAGGCAGGGACTGTGAAAGCCAGACTGACGTTAGCGTAACCGTTCACAATCTTAACTTGCTTGACAAAGTGAAGCGGCTTGGTGTGTCTGGAGCTCCAGGGGGCAGAGCAATTAGTCCTGGCCCTATCCTGGGACCTCTGGGTGGGCTGCGGAGATCCGGCTCTCCTTTTGGGCCTGATGGAATAAGGAGGAACCGGAGTTATCCAGCCATGGTTGGAGCCAGCATGGCGATGAAGGCCCCAGGGCCCCAGGAGTAGTCTAAAGTTCTGGTGACCATCAGGGTGTCCACAACTTAGAGACGGCCGAGGACTGGCTGTTGAACAGTCGTCTGGAGCCCCGGCACTAAGCCAACACTGTTTATAATGTATGTCAGACTCATGGCACTGCTTCCTCTACTCATCCAATTTAGAAAGAGTGTGAAAGAGTCAGAGCTCCAAAAAATACTAAAACTTGCACCTGCTCATATTCACACAGATACGTTTAAAGCATTTTTCAGTTTGTTGGACAATTTATTTTTCTTCTTAGATTTCAAGTTTGCAAAGATAAATGCCAAGATAATGTAGAAAATGTTGCAATTTCCCAAAAATCAATAGGTAAATATTTTTGTGGAAGTATGCTTCTGATTATATGGTAACAACATGTTTTATGATAAGAATGTTTTGATAGCGTGCGTGGTCCGCCATGTTTTAACAAAGTGAAAACAAATAATCAGGAATCATCGCTTTATGCCCATTATACATAAAGCCATCTGATGTAGAAGTAGGAAAACCTCCTGATACAGCTATGATCCGTCTCATTTGATGTTTGTTGAATATCTTACATATCAAGACATGTGCCTACCATTGCTGTCCTGTCACATCTTTGGTTTGGAGTCTGACTCTGCTGGCTAGATCTGTTTCTCCTGCTGTAAATTTTCTACCTTTTATGCAAAATCCTACTTATCCTCATTCAGACATACTCATCACATGTACTATTTACTGTAGATGATGTAGCATTGACTAATTTCAAAGAAAGACCCACTTTCATAAAAATTAACGTGTACAAAAGAATGAAAATATGTCATCCTCAATGTTTCAATCCTCCCTCTTTCTTTATCCTAGATGTGTTCAGGTATCACAGGTCACTTCCAACCACTCGCTGCATAGAAGTCAGTGTTAAATGCTTTGGCTTTTTAAATAGACTGGATTAGGAAATGATGGTGCTTCTATAGATACACTAAAGCCACCTCAGCTTACAAAGAGTATGAACAAGGGAGTGAATATATCGACTTTGGACACGGAAACCGAAGCAAACTAGTGCCTGAACCGTTTGTGTTTAAGCTGTGTTTTTGTTTGTGAGTGAGAAAGGACATCATGTTGCACTTGTCTTTATTTATTAAATTAAAAGCTGCCTCACATTTGCTCACTGTATATACGTTAACTCTGACACTGTAATGGCAGCAAGGTCATGTTATGTGTAGTGCATAACCATGAGCAAACTACATGTAAGAAAGCATGTTATCAGGGTTTTTCAGAAATAAAATTCAACTGTCAGAAACTGTCAGTTTTTTCTATTTTGCATTTATTTATTCATATATTGAAATATTACTTTATCTACCAAGCATCAATCCGGGGTTTACTGAATTATATTTGCTCAGAATCCCTCCTGCTTAAGACCCCCAAGTAAACTGCAGTCCATTGTTGCGATTTGGGACAGCGTTTAAGTCAATATTGCGTCTCGTCCAGCAGATGGCGCGCACAAACAACTTCATTTTGTGAATGTGAAGAAGTGCATTAGTACTTCTGTCCTCTTTGGCACAATCATCATCGATTGCCTTTCTGCCATCTGTACCTGTTGTGGCACGAGAAGCCTTTACTAAACTCCCATTAGTATGAATGAGAGGTAAGCAATCACCAGACGTGTCTTGTGTCCGTCAAGATCTCCTTTTAAGAACACTTAACTTTACCTACAAATATTAATATGAGTGAAGAAACCTGTATTTTTATTTATTTTTTGTTCTTTTTACCTTTATTTGACAAAAGACAGTCAGGAAACAAGGTGAGAGAAAAGGGAATAACATTGAGGAAAGGACCCCTTCCGGACTCGAAGCCCGGTTTCCCGAGTATGTGGGATGCGACAGGTGGGCCACCGAGGCGCAATTTTGAAAACATTTCTCTGCCACAATATTAATGCAAAAAAACTCATATGGTCTTATTCTTTAGGATGCACGTGTAAAGAAACATGGAACAGCTGTAGAGAATGTGTAAGCTGTATGTTGCAGCTTAACAAGACAAAATATTATAGAAAACACTAGATTCAACCAGGGAAAAGTTTGGATTAAAGTAACACTGTGTACCTTCTCAGGACATATACCCACTAATGGACAGAGGTTTTGTCAGATTTACATGAGATTCAAAAAATATCTTTTATTTGTAAAATGGTAAGATATTTGTTCTCACAGATGGTTGTGTGCCCAACCCAGTCTCAGCACAAAATGTAAAATAGTCACGTTACATTTCACAAAACGGGCCCGAAATTTGTGACACTGTCACGTTTTTCTGTTCCATTCTTTTCTATTGATATCACGTGATGTCAGAGCTGCCGCAGACGCTAGGGGAAAACATGGCCGACTTTGGAGATAAAATGCAATTTTGAGCACTAAAATCACATTTGGTTAAATTTCTAGCGAGAAGTGTGGTCTTTAATCTTATAATCTTCAACTATTTAATTCATATACGCTTTATTTATGAGTTTAAACGAAGATCTTGTCTCGACATTGTTACAATCACGTTTTGTTTCACTGGTTATCTCTATGTTTTTCAGCGTACAATCTAGTAATTATCTCGTGTTATTATTAATTTATTTTAAAAATAAAATAATAAAAATACATCCAGGTGCTGAAATAAGTTTCTTTTTTATAAACTTGCTTAGTACAAAGATTCGAGCTGTGCTTACGTGGACTCTTTAGGAACTAGTTTCATACAAAGCTTTATTATTTTGCAAACATTAATTAAAATTATATTTAGTAAACATGAGCAGTGGTGAGAAAATGACATTTATTTTTGCCTTTATTTGTGATTATGGTCTTTTACATTTATTAGTTACATGAATTTAATGAATGAAAATATAGACAGTATGTTTTTAGTCTACTTATTTTATTGTCCATAAAAACATATTGTACAATACAAGAGACAACTAAACGAAACATTATGTGTAAATGTGATTTTATTGTTTGGAGCATTTTTACCGATTTCTTTAGTTTATGGAGGAAACATTTGCGATCGTTCACGGGCTTTCCAAATGTTTGGAAATTGTAGGTATTTCACGTTTTGTGCCTTGCTAGCGACCTTTTCTAGCATTCTTACTTCTTTTACGATATAAATATGCCCTAACTAAACATTTAGTAAAAAATGTTTCTTTATTTTGACTTGAATAAACACGTGCGATTTTTAGTTTGTTAAATATTGGCATTATACTACCCACTAGTGTGAAATGGGAACGTCTGTCAATGCGTTTACATGGCACATCATACTCCGATTAAGGTGTTTACAGGTGCAGCTGGAATTAGAGTATTCCATTTGCACCTGTTTACATGATAAAAGCATAATCTGATTAAGCTAAATAAATAAAGGCTGCCGTAGAAAGAGAGAGACGGAGGGGAAGAAGAAGGAGTCAACGCGTGGAGCCTGTGCGCAGTTTTATGTGCGCGCGTGTAGTAGCAGGGGCTGGGAAAGAGCGGAACCAGACTGGGAACACATAAGAGGTTGGAAGGCTGGAAGTTTATCAGGAGTGAAGAAAGCCTTTTGATCAACGTGTTGTCTATACAGGGGAGAGAGATCTGACAAATGCTCATCCAATAGATTTTCTGTCCCTCTTTTTGGATGATTTGTTTTGGAACCTTGTTACAAATGAGACTAACAGATACACTCACCAGGTTTTAGCCTCAAACCAGCTGAAGCCACAGTCCAGGTTTGAGTGTTCCCAGACCCCGTGTAAGGCTGTGGCTGTGACCCAGGCTGATGCAGCCGCGTTCTGGACAGCTCCCCTCACGTTTACTGCGGGCCTGGGGGCGTCTGGTCTCGCTCTTTTTAGCCGGTTTTGAGTGGATCCAGACCCCTTGTGAGGCCGTGGTTCTATGCCAGGCTCATGGAGCTTGGTCCTGGCTTCAACTTTATTTTAGACGGGGGCAGTCACACGGGGAGCTAGCGACCAGCAATACACCTCGGCGTCTAAAGGGCTAATTCAAAACACTGGCCCCTCAAAACCTCCACCCCTCCTCTCCGCGCATGCGCAGCTGAGCCCTGGGAGCTGCTCAGTGTTTTCACCGGAGCTTGGATCTGGAAGAGCGGGGGCTGAGGGGCTTCTCGAGGAACCGGCTGCTGGAGGCAACAGTAGCGCGGTACTAGCAGAACCGAGGTGGCGGCGGTTCCGCCTCATCCACGGCCGTAAAGTGCCAGCTGTGCGACTGCAACCCAGTGGACGCGACCGTGATGTGTGAGCAGTGCGACGTGTTTTACTGTAACGCGTGCCAACAGCGGAGCCACCCCTCCCGCGGACCCTTCTGTTAGAGACAGACAAAGAATTTGAAATGGACTTTGCAGGAAACACAGGCTGCTCCTCGGCCTTTGTGGTCTGGTCCGGATCAGCCATGAGGATGTTTGTGGATGCCTTCAGCAAACAGGTAGGAAGAAGACGCTGGGGTAAAGTTAGTAAGACTAAAAAGAAATCTGGACAGTCCACTAAGATGAGCTGTTGTGTTTCACAGGTGTAAAGAGTAAAGAGAGCCTGTCCACTGCAGCAGAGTGTGTTAAAAAGGCCAAGGAGCAGCTGACTAAGATCGCCTGAAGCCGTACTTCCCTGAGCTGCACGTGGTTCTGCTGGAGATGATCCTGGTCGCTGTGCAGCATGAGGACTACAGTCTCCGCTGTGAGCAAGACCCGGTGAAGAAGAGTTTCATGGTGCTGCCTGTGGTTAGAGCTCAGGTTTGAGGAGAGCGTAGGCAAACCGGCTGGACCTGAGGAAGAGGACCAGACCGGTCAGGATCAACCCTGAGAGTAGCACATCTCTGGTCTGAGACTCATGAGAACTAACAATTCACAAAGAGCGTGAGACTAAAGGAAAGTGACTCCCAAAAACACAAAACAAAAGAACCCCCTTCACTGATCTGTAATTTCAAATGTTTCCAGACGATGTTAGCATGTTTTGGATAAACAACCTCTTGAAATTAATTTTATTTTTACACTGCCAAATGGTAAATGACACTATTGTAAATTAATGTTTGCACCAAAAGATTTTTTGTTTTTACTTTCAAATGTCATATACAACTCAGATTAAAACTTGATTTATTTGACCAATTTTAGCAGAATTGTCCACAAAAGCCAATGTGTGTGAGAGCTTTTTAATGCTGGATGAGAGTTTGGTGTTGATATTAGTCTGTTGTATTCAAGCAAACTGAGACTGAAAAAAGGGACGACTGAAGTTTCTGAAATTCTGTAGTAAGTCAAAATGGCTGATTTGTTTGTTGTAAATAAAGGTAATGTAATGAATTGCTACTATTAAAGGTGTCCATAGAGAAATAGCTTTTTTCTTTGTACACCACATTTTAAAAAGGTGTCACTATAAACCATAGACAGAAAAATATCCTCCACAAGTCCTAGGGTTTGGTCGGGCCAAGAAAGAAACATGCAAAAATAAAACTTCTTCATTAAACTTATTGTGTAGTAACATTTTGTGGTGGTCCATGGGGGGTGCAACTGAATGAACCCATTAGGCGCCGAGGTTTTTTTTTTCACCTCTCCAACCGCACTCTTAAGCCCCCTCCCGGTTTATGTGCCAAGCCCGGTCCTGCCCGTGCTCCTGGTTCTCTGAACACATCAGAGGGCCAAGCCTAGACCCGTGCTCCACATCCAGACCCAGGCTCAGCCCCTGGTTCTATACACACACACTTAAAACTTTGTGCCCTTGGTGCTCCGTGACAGAACTTAGAGCAGGAGCCAGGCCCGGGGCGCACTCCCCGGAGTATAGCCCCCAACACCTGCTCCTTCATCCAAGCTTAAGCCCCACCACCACTCCACCCTTTGAGCCCTTCTTCTTCCCCCTCCATTTCTCTTTTTCTACGGTTGTGTGTTTGGTTGATTCTACATGGATATGAGTTCTTTCTACGGGGACATCCCAATACAATACAACCCATACATAATTCAGGCCATCTTTCGGGAAATTTCACAGGCGCTTATGCGCTTGTTTCGTGTGGACACAAACTCAGAGACAGGTTTCAAGTTTGATGAAGGACCTCACAGGCGCTCCATCCTGTCAAGCCCAGGTCAGAACAGGGTAGGAGACATTAAACTCCCCCGCCTCTCCCCGGTGAGGAGAGGAGAGTTGGGTACCCAGAGGCGCGCGGTGGGACCCCCCCACCGTGCTGCGTAAAAGCTGAAAAACAGCCATTTTGCGTTTACGCCCTCTGGCTGTTCTCTTACCCTTCCTGTTCTCCCATTACACCTCCTGTTGCCCCTTCTGTTGCCCCTCTGCCTGACTACTCATTGTCCCCTGCCTTCATTGCCCTTATGTGAAGTACCTGTTCTGCCCTTTGTTTATTTGTTCTGGCCTTGCCTTCTGCCCTGTCTCAGCCCAGTCCCATCACATGTGTAGTTTGCTGTTTATTTGTCACCGGTGTTTGTCTTTGAACGCCCTGTTGCAGGATGTCACCCTCCGCAGGGGACTCCTCTCATACTTGAACTCTCTCTTATGTCTGGTTCTCCTACGCAGGAGAACAACACCGCGCCAACTCTCTGATTCGAGCCCGGGTTCTCCGATGGACGTCCATCTGTTTTAAGCATATGCCACTGTGGCAACTGCACTGACATCTGTCTTTATCACTGAAAAGCTTAAATCTGTAAGTGTTTAGCAAATAAAATAATTTTGAGTTAGTTTGATTTACAGGGTGTTCCTGGGCTTGAACCTGCCACCTTTGTGACTCTAATCTGGTTCCTTTGCCTCTGCTCTATCATGTGCACGCTGAAAAAGGGATTTTATTTTATCATGGTGTCTTTGTTCTGGTAAAAACTTGTTAAGCATCACTAGAACTCATAACCTACTCATTCAAACTGATGGATTTCCTACAAAACTACAACCAAAACCAAAGACACACTCAGACTCTTTAATAGTCCAGAATGGTGAATGTTAATACAAACCAATGGGATTTGACCTTACAACCTTCTACTTCTTAAGCAGAATCCATTCCAACTTTTTTTGTGCTCTGATTGGTTACTTAGAGCTTCCTGGTTCTTCCATTGCAACTCGCTTGACTTTTTATTGCTTTAGTTTGGTTTTATCCAGATTTCTTACCGACATTTTTCCAAATATGGTCATCCTTTCTTGCTTTAAAACCCTCCATTATTAGTTTATTTGTGAGCCGTCCACTGTTCTCCTACTGTCTGTGCTCGAGATGCTTATTGTTAAAAGTCTTCTTAAGGTAAAAGCGTTGTAAAAATGTCGGATCACGTGACTGGTCCATCTTCATCTGAGTTTTTAGGGATTGTTTGTGTCACGTCCATCTTCCGTGTAGCTGGCATGTGTCCTGACTGCAGAGCATGTTCCCTCTGACTCCTTCTGTAACTGATGTTTGTAGAGCTATAGGACGCCTTTCTGTACAAAAAAAAAAAATAGAAGATGGTCTAAATTCAACATGAATGATCCCTGAACCTGAAGGTATGTATGAAACTAGTTCCTAAAGAGTCCACGTAAGCACAGCTCGCATCTTTGTACTAAGCAAGTTTATAAAAAATAAACTTATTTCAGCGCCTGGATGTATTTTTATTATTTTATTATTAAAATAAATTAATAATAACACGAGATAATTCCTAGATTTTACGCTTCTCGCTAGAAGTTTAATCAAATGTGATTTTAGTGCTCAAAATAGGCAATAAAATAGCATTTTATGTCCAAAAATCTTCGTAAATCGGCCATGTTTTCCCCTAGCGTCTGCGGCAGCTCTGACATCACGTGACATCAATAGAAAAGAATGAAACAAAAAAAAAAAAAAACGTGACAGTGTCACAAATTTCGGGCCCGTTTTGTTAAATGTATACGTTTTACCATGTGGACCAACGTGACTATTTTACATTTTGTGGTGAGACTGGGTTGGTGTGCCCCGTCACTCATAGTTCCACGTTTCCAATACGGATTGGGGAAGTACGGCACAGTTAAGTACATTCAGGTAAAAACAGGTAATCCCTGTAGAAGCTTGTATATATGTACACTATGCGGTGTGCAGGAGAATGGCCTCTTTTTTGTTGTGTTCTTTTATGAGAAATGAATGATTGCGATTCTTACAATAAAGGTATAGTGGTATAGTCTTGTACAGCTGCAATTAGAAGAAGATTGTTTATGGTTTATTCTAAGCTTTTTGAAACCTGCAGCAGTTTAGGGACTATAGGGATTCTCTAATTAGATGTCACATGTAATGCCCATGTTTAATGCAATATTTATGTTCAATGCAATGATTAAAATTCATGAAGTGAGAGCTGCTATGATGCCAATGCTATAACTAAAAATGACCTGATTTAGCATTGTTTATTCTTGGAATAGTAACCTGCAATCACATGAAGAAGACTTGCTTTTGTTGTGTTTTTTCTTTCATTCTCATTTTCTTGAGTAAGGATTTTCTGTCGAGCAGTTAACAGAATACTGTATTTGCTTTATGTAATACATCCTCACAGATGGAACCACAGGCCAGAGGGTTACTGAAGTGGTAGGATACGACAAACTTATCTGTACCTGACCATTACTGTGCCACTCCAGAGGAAACAAGCCTATGGTGGACTACAGTGTTGACACAGACACACTGGAAGATAGTCTCCCGTTTCATGTCAAGGAACCATCATTTGAGGCTATGTTTCGAGGGGAAAAAAGTAACATTGTGTATAGTATAATAACTCTCTTTAAAACTGAAAAAGAACTAATTGAATTTTGTCAAGGATTAGTAACATGTCAATAAAAAACTTTTCAGAAACTAATTAAAAACTTGGAACTGTTTGCAGACCACTATTTCTTGTTCCACTACAAAAGACATATTAATTTCTGGAATAAAATTGAATTGATCTAAAGAAACGTACAGTAAACATAGTCGTGAGCCAATGTGGGTGTGTGTAGTGTCAGTATGAAGATATCAGACCATCTGCTCATTCTATTGTCACAGTCATGTTATTTTTTCATGAGTGTGTTGTGGCTTCTCTCCATTAACACACAAACCAGAGCACTCAGCCATGTATGAGCCACTTGAATGACTCTATAGGAGGCACTGTGACCTTCTGACCTTTCTGTGCATCACTGGATGTTCTCATCTTGAGGCCCACCTGCACACACATACTCCTGAAGTCCCTTTAAGCTTCCTGCAGCCTTTAACTCCACAGGTTTTGAGACCACAAAGTTGAAATCCATTCCCATGGCTCTTCCCAGAATGATGAGTCTCTGTACATTTCTGATTCAAGTGAGTCCTTACGCAAACACATACAACTCACAGCTAACCCTTTTCCCTCAAGGCATCCACACCACTTGACTGAATAATTCACCCAGGCGGCTTTGTTCATCGATTCTCTTCTCTCTCACAGTGCACACATGCAGACACATCTTTCACTTAACACAAGTGGTCTGCAGCTGCATAATGGACCACTTCATCGCTATTCTCCACCACTGTGGCTCTCACGTCTTTTCTTTGGCAATACCTATTGCAAGTTAATTCCTATGAACCACTGACCTTTTGTAATGCTAAAGAATTTCTACCAAAAGACGGTATTCATACAATACGCGTTAGAGTTGATGACCCACATTTCTGTACGAATTCCGTGCTTGAGCTTGCCCCATCTCTAGTACAGCCGAAAGCAATTCAGTCAGATTTATTTTTGGACTTTCTCAATAGTTCAAATGATCTGTTTCTCCAAAATGCCAACTTTCAACATTTAGCTCAGAGTTTATGGCTTGTAATGATCTCGCTGCTTGTTTGAAGACATTCTCAAGCGTTCCCCTTTCTCTGAATGATGCATTCAATGTCTTTGATCTTCTGTGTGAGGCTGCACACAGAGCCTTTTTTCAACATCACAAGTTCTTCTCAAAGCATTTATCCCTCCTCTAAAACCAGCATCTTTACAAATCATCCGCCATGGTCCACTCTCTCTTGCTTACGTGCTGGGTCTTCCTACGGGATATGTTTTATAGTCATTTAAGTTAACCTTTGACACTGCAGAGCCGAATGAGGATCATTGCGTTAGCGTGCATAATTGAGATTTTCTCAAGATCCCGAGGCTGTCTTGATCAGCACATCTCGTGTCATTTCCAATAATAGCAATGACATGGTTGTCTATGCAGTGAAATTTTATATTAATACATGTGTTACTTTTAACCTGGATTTAGACATGAATGACAGCTTCATTTATTTATGTACATGATCCTATCTATCATAGGTAATTACATTATTTTCAATGGGAAATAGAGTTGTACCATTTAAACTCCCTAATTACCCGGTACAGGTCTACAGTGTTGACATTCATATATGGTCATATTGTTTGGGTCCTAGGGCCTATAGCACTTGAAATCCACTACTACTGTGAGGGTGCGTTCACTGTGTTTGATCCTTCAACTTTATTGTCCCTGCCCATAACTGTACAATTTCTTTTCAATAGTGCTATCTTCTTATCACTGAGAACCAATATCATTTAACCAGAAGGTATGTAGACCACTGGTGCTTAAACTTTTCACATCTCAGAGAATATTTGGCCCTCCAAGAACAGTCTTTAGGGTTATAATATAGATGTATTGGCCTCATTAACTATTAATATTACTGACCATTTTTATTCCTATATCTATATTGCTGAATGACAGTTGATTGTTATTTTATTGACCTTTATCTTTTCTGTTTTGCTATTACCAAATCATTATGTTGCCTAATGAAATTGTTTAAAAGCTTTTTTAACAGTCCAAACAATCCACAAGTAGAGTATATCATAATATAGTTATAGTTAAACTATAGTAACCAAATAGGCCTACAAAAAAAAAAATCTCAGAGACCCCTGTTTACCATTATTTGAGAACCACTGACCTTGATTGTTTATTGATCTTCTAGTACTGATACAACAGAGATAGAACATATGCACTTGATGCATCGAAAGTAGGTCCAATTTACACATCATGAAAAATGTGTGTACAAAATGACATTGTTTCCATCTTTATTGAGTCCAGTTTGTCTCAACAGACAGATCACAATCCTCACCACCCAAAATCATAATGAAATCAGAAACAAACAAACCATAGACAGTAAGAGCTTTTCTGTAAAATTTGGCATATGTATATATTGCATTATTACAGTTTTACAAACAAATGTACAACAAATACATCATAAATAAATGTTTATTGTGAGTGAGAAGAGCCAGCTTGCTTGTTTTTTTGTTTTTTGTTTTATTCTCTGCTTCTCTTACGAAGAGTACTCGTATTCCTCTGCGCTGCGGCGGCCGAAGTCCATCCAACCTAAGTAGTCCCTGTCTGCTATCCGGTGGTTGGCACCGCGAGCGCTGCCTCTGCTGTTCACTGTCGAGTTTCTGCGCACGGAACCTGAGAGGAGACGCACAAGGAGGGGCAGCAAGTAAAAAAAAAAGAAGCAGAAAATACATTTAGATTTTCACT
This sequence comes from Rhyacichthys aspro, assembly GCA_036850595.1. NCBI lineage: Eukaryota > Metazoa > Chordata > Actinopteri > Gobiiformes > Rhyacichthyidae > Rhyacichthys > Rhyacichthys aspro. The sequence continues at coordinate 9,467 of JAWCTZ010001108.1, read as the reverse complement.
GCTGTGGCGTTTGAAAACAACAAGCAATTACACATGCGGCAGATTCAAAACAGTTTGAAGAGGTTTTTAAATCCAATTTATCCTGTTGGTGTTGTGGTTTGTCCTTTTTTATCTTCCAGAACCAATTGCCCCCTTCAATTTTTCTGCTTCTTTGCTTCTTTGACATTTTAATTGTCAAGTAGTAGATGCTCCCCACCACTTGTGATGTTGTAAAGGGCACGTGGCAGCAGCTGGACATTAGGCTGACAACATACTATTACCCGCTTTACTCTTCCTTTTTTAACCTCTTTGTAATTATGAATGACCATGACCCTTCTTTTCGACTATGATCTCTATTTTCAAAAGTAAAATTTTAGAAAAAAAATAAGTAAATTTGTATCACTATCTTATTGGTAATCAATGGATTGCTCGCAGAAATTCGCTCTACAGCCCACCCACAGCCTCCTACGCACACATGCAGACGCCCGTACATGCACACGCATAAACACAGCGTCCCAGCTCCCTGGTGCGCAGAGAAGACCGGCTGCAGAAGGCTCGACAATGACACCTCCCACACCGAAACATGCAAGTGAACAGCAAGCCCATGAACACCCACAGCAATCAGAGATATTATTATGTGGCAGTGAGCCCTCTGATATTTTATACCTCTGTTTTTTTTAATGACAATGTCTTCATTGCTTTGTAATTCCAAAGTTTCATTTAAATGTTTTTATTTCTCATTAAGCATATGAATAATTTACTCATGGTTTTTTTGTGTACTTCCCCAGACTCAAAGAGGAAGAAACTTAGGAGTCAGATTCCATATCTGGAAACCAAGCGATCTGTGAAGTGTGGGTGAGTGTGAAAATGAAGACTAAAGGAGAGGGTTTGTTTTCTTGAAATACAAAGATCAAATCAACTTGGAGTAAGAGGAAAGTAGAATAAGTAAAGAGTCAGTTGCCGGAAGGATGTACTACTAATACATGCACTTTCAAACCACAAAAGCTTTCCAGAGCCACTAATTCATTTTACAAAGCACACTGTAGTGATTGCAGTAATTAGCAAAAGTGAGGAAGCATGGCAGGAAAAGCACTGGTCTCTGAAAATGAACTAATGTGGCCAACATGGTTGTGGTCACATGTTTACCCACACAAGCACACTGCATGATTGCAAGTGAAGAACAATGAAAGACATCTAGATGTTACATGTGAAAATGGTAGAAGTACACACCTTTCCCGGAGGAGATGATTCTAGCCAGCAGCTCGCTGAGGTTGGCTCTAGAGTCTGCATCCTCCTCAGTGGCAGGCAGAGCTTTGAGCTGTGAGGCAGAGCGCCTGTGTCTGAAGTGGGGCTCTCCCAAAGTGTGGATGCCAGCCTCAAGCCGAGCTGCACAACACACAAGAAGGTGTCATAATGAAGCTAAAAGTGTTGATGTGACTTTGCTGTGGTCCTACCTTCAGCTGGAGCAGAGACGGATCGCTGGCCCTCATCAACGGAAGGTGTTGAGAAGGGGAGCCCCAAACAGCTCGTGCACAAGACTGCCAGTATAATGCATAGACACAGCCCCGCAGTCATCTGGGATGCACAGAACAGACAGCAGTGTGTTTATTAGAGGAAACAGTGCAATAACTGATTCGGCAGGAACATGCATATGAGCACTATGGACCATCTTTCTGACATTGCAACTACAACACACTATTACCACAGCATATACACAACCTCTTCTGGTCACTAAATAGTAATAGTCTCGCAATAGTCTCGGATCTTTATTAAAATGACCTTTATTGGAAAGTGCTTGACTCTACCTTTATTAGCTTTGACCAAATCTCATAGATAAAAGGTCAGAGGTTTGAAAGAATGAAGAAAAAAAAATCAGGACGAGCAGTATTTTATTCAATCTTCAATTTTAGTTTATCCTTTACACAATGGTATCACCAAGGTAGCCCCAAAAGTAGAAAATGTTAGTAAAGTAGATACAACGTAAAATTAGTATTACACACAAAAATTTAAAAAATAAAAACTATGGAATATACCAAAGGGAAGTTGATTTCATATACATACAAAACATTAAACAAATGTGTGAATATTGTTTTTTTGAGTTTTCACAATAGTAAAATGTTGCCTTACCTTGAGAATAGCCGTCGAGTCTGTCGGAGGAGTGTGTGAGAGCAGCGAGAGCACTTCTCCGTTCATTGGAAGAGAGGCCCCTTTTATACTCGGCTCCTGGGTGTGTGTGTGTGTGTGGTGTGTGTGCTGCTGCTGCATACATCTTGTGTATTGCTTAGTGCATCAGCGAGCCAGCGAGTGTTATGGTTACAACCTCAACAATTACGACAACGGGCTCCACTTTATTGTCTATTGGTTTAAGATTACATTGGTCGTGGGTCAAAAGGTGCTGCATTATCGTGTTAAGTGATGGACACATTTTCAGTGAAATGCATTGAAATATGATAATACTATTTGATGTTGAATGTGCATGTATAGATTTACTGAATTTTCTCTTTATGCTAATCAGTCATGTGACATGTCCTGTAGGGTCTGGCATCACTGAGTGAGCCATACGTCAGACTAAACATCATCCGACGTCATTGGTAGGCAGTGCATACGTCTGCCATGTGTCTGTCAGAAACTTTTAATAGGCTATAGCACTCAGCAGTTGAATCAAGGTTTCATACTTTTTTTTAAAAGCACAAGCAAATTTGAAGGTACATTTTATCACTAAAGAGATGTTCGTGAGTAAATTCCAGTTCATCTAAAATGTGTTGTACAGGTTTAAAATAATAGAAAGTTTGAAAATGATTGGATATTCCCCAGATCTTCTGTCATGAGTGGGACGTCCGTTTGGAGCGAGCGAGTGAGTGGGTGAAGGGGGAGGTGGACATTTGGGTTGAGTATCTGTACACACCCACTCATGCATTTGAAGTCCGTGGATGCTGGAGCTGGAACTAGTGGGCGGAAGCTGAAACAAGAATCTTGAGATTTGTTCATTTAACAGGTGACTGGGCTCCAAATGAGACCTGCAGCCTCCCACCGTCCCTCAGCCTCCTCCTCTTCTCTAACCACACAGGATTAACTCGCCTCATTGATAATGCATGCAGGTGAAGGAAATCAATCAGCCCTAATCAATAGCTATCGATCAGCTGTTGAGACCTATTGTGTGTTTTAACGAGGTTGACGGCCCTGTGATGCATGAGAGGATTAGATCTCTGTCACGACACTGGAGCTGGTTTTAAATCCTGAGATGAAGACTCAGGAGGATGTAGCATTTGGGAGGTTTCCATTGAAGGTAATCATCCACCGGGGAATCGCACACACACCCTTTAGCTACTGTAAGCGTCGTTCAATAGGACACGCTCAATCCTGACAAATCTATTTGAAGAATTGAAATCGTGAGGACACACACAGAATGATCAGTGCTTGAAAGAGACGCTCTTCTGAAGAGAGTGGAATGACACTGAAAAATGCATCAAGTGCCCTTTTATCAGGGAATTAATAAAACATCATGAATATTACAAATCCCTGTGCAGCCTGACAGCTATGTTCACATAAAAAGAGTGACGTTTGTGGGTGTCCTTGCCAGACATAGGATATTGACCGTTATGCATCTCCATTCTTCTCCTGATCAGAGGCAAGAGTGGGACCTTCAACTTGTCAGACGTGGCCAGGAGAAGTGCTGTCCCCAACCCGCAGACTGCAAATGTGTCAGCCAGGACAGCCCTACCACATGGAACTGAACAAGCCAACTCTGACTCTGTTTTTGGGATTGAGCCAATCACATGTCACACACCACTTTCCCCAAGTTTGGAGTCTAAAAATAAGATCTTCTAATACTGTAGCAGACCTTGGTAGAAGCATTATGAACCAGAGATCTACTCAAAAACACAAATGTGCAGTCTAAGAAAACTCCCATATAATGACTTCACCTTAAACTTCAATTCTTGCAAGTTGGACTTAGACCTCAACTCCCAAATGTCAGGCCCAACCGACGAGTATGCTCTGGTCACATCCGCTCCTTCTAACCGTAAACACTTCTTTTTTTCATTTGCATGTGCCTGTCTTTTCTCTGCCTCTCACTCAGAGGCTGTAGCGGCGTCTCCAGGCTCCATCAGAAGGCACGAGTGTGGGAGGTGAGGCCATGGGCGTTCAAATTAGAATTAATTAACCGTGTGGTGTGGGAGGCGTGCATGTGTGTGAAATGTGTGTGTGTCTGTGAGATTCTGTGAGTTTCTACTTGAGGTCTTTACTCCTGTGTACGTGTGTGTATCCAAAATAGAGATCGGTATGGAGCACAGCCTCAAGGCAACCTGTTGTATATGGTTCTTCTCTCGCCTCTCAGTGTAGGCGCAAGCAATCTGTGTCCTGTGAGTTTGTGCATGTAACTCACATCTGGACTCTTACTTGACTCTTGTGTGGGGTTTCAATATTTGCTAATAACTGTCCCGCTAATGTGAACTTGATTAGACAAATGCCTACTTTGCATAATCAGAAAGTATGTCTTATATTGTGGAGTCATTTGAAAAAGTTGTTCAGAATAAAATTGAAAGAGAACAAATCTTACCCAGCATTATATTGTATAAGTATAAAGAGAATCCGATATTCATTTGAGTGTTCTTTTTAACTAAAGAACAAAAGGGAACAAAAAGAACAGGTTAAAGAAACTGGCACAAAAGATTCAGAATATTCGGAAAAACATTAACTTTTACGGAGCACTATGAACTTCAATACATTACATATATTTGGGCATTAATTTTTATAAATGTATTTTACATAGCCACCTATCAGTAGTGCAGTCATGCCCCTTTTAACAAACAATATAAAAATGCAGAGCCATTTGTGTTTATTTAGTTTTATAAAATGTCAGTAGCTCACTCACCAAAGGCTACAGTACTGTTATTTGACCTTTACTCATTGATTAGCATAAAGGGTGTATCTGTTAATTTTATACATACTACACAATGTGATAGGGTTGGATTTTGTGAACTTAGGCAATTGTAGTCTTATAATAAGAAAGAAATGTATCCTTCCATTGCCAGGATGTGTTTCTGTTTGTTCAGTTGATCTACTACACTTCAAAATGTGGTCCACTTCCTGCTAATAGGTCCTAATTCAGGCCGCCTTGTATTTTTACCACAACAGACTGGTGTGTAAATGATGTGAACTTGTTTATTGCTTCTCTGCTCCTGGCTAGTCCTTATCCCAGGAGGTAGTCTGAGTAAAGTTGCAGGTTAGTTGCCAAAGTTTACATGAACTCCAAGTGTGCGTCCACAACCTTTTGACATGAGAAGTTCCATGTTTGCCTCAAGTCCCGAACTGCTTGACCTTCCACCACAACCGCATGCTCATAGACACAATCTTATACAATCCAAGCAGATTCACTCACTATTGATTAATGCCAGTATGTGGACGTGATGCTGGTGTGGGCATGCAGAGATGGCTCAGCAGCACTTCAGTCCCAATGAATTCAGTTTGAAGTGCCATTAGAAAAAACAAAAACAAAAAAAAAGCACCTGGACCCTCTGATGCATTCAGAGAAGAAGACCTCCATGTGTCACACTCAGACTTGCACGTATACAATGGATCACATTTAACCATACATCCAGAATAAACTTAGAACATGGGCAGCAATGCTAATCTGATTACACAAGGGTATCTTATATGTTTCTCTCATCCCAAAAACAAGCTCAATTGAATATAGATTTTATTAGTCCCAGTTGAATATGCAGCCTACATTTCCACTGTTCCATTTTTGTTCTTTACCTAACATTTCTGTGTCAAGTGAATGAATCCCCAGGTGACGGAGCACCCGTATGGACAGGACTTTAAGGTCTATTACACACTGTGCTTCCCATCAATTGTTCTGACACGGGTTGATGAGAGCGACCTCGCTTCTGTGCAGCAATGGGCCCATTATGATGGAGATAGTCACACGTATTATCTTGTGCAAATTGCTCAAATCGTCTTATTCTCGAGATTCTCACCACATTTTTCCTCCCAGTTCCAGTGACAGGTGTACAATCAGTAACATATAGTCTAATGTTGTAATAAAGGAGTGAGTCCGTGTGTTTTATTTGTCCTCGGTCCTTAATGTGTGAATGAAGGTATAAGATGGACAAGAAAGGATAATTTATTCAGTTATGGTAACTCTGACATGTTTTTTGCGTCTATGTGCATCTCTAGTCTCATAGTCTATCTTGACTGTATTCTAAACATTCCATAAGGTTATAAAACCTCCTTTACATACTTTAAGTCTTCAAAATGAAATTTATTCTCAAATGTGAATTTTATCCTCACCCAGTTTCACATGATGAGATTATATTTGTTAGTGAATTGGCATTATAATAATAGTCACAGGGGAAAGCGGAGGGAATGGGTTGTTACTGCTGTCTGGCCTCTGTAATCACTTCCTAATTAAGTGGCCAACAACTTTAGCCCCCTGAAGATGCTCAATACTATTGATCAGTGGTAGTGAAAACATTGTTTCACCTGCTCCTCTGTAAGAAAAGAGTTTGCTGACTCCAGTTTGTCAGAGGTCATCCTTGAATGAGCTATGGCTTCTGTAATACATAGTCACTCAAAATGTATTTTACTTAAGTAATCAAAGGAGTAATATACAAACAGTGTGAAGCTGGTTTACAGACTTGCAAAAGGTAATTTTGCAATTGCTAGCAATTTTGCACAAAGTAAGCCTTAGTTCTATGTTGCTAGTGATGCTAACAGCTTGTATCAGACTGTGTGTTGTTTTTGAGACATGCTGTAGAGGTTGTACACAATAAAATTGCTATACAGACCTAAACTAACAGTACAAAACACTGAAGCAACTGCTAAGATCTAATAAAGACATAGTGGATTGTGAAGAGGTCTCTGAACACCACTTTTATTTGGTTTGTTGGAGAGACAGAGGCTTTTATTGCTTGTTCAAGGTGTTTGGAGCACACAGCCCTCCTAAGTGTTTGTAGGGGGAACCATCTGGGAGATGGGCGGCTTGGCTCCTCTCACGTCGTCTGTCAAGCTTTGTGCAGCCTTACGCATTTGGCCGCATCGCTCTGGAATTCTCTGTAGACTCAGGTTGAGTTTTTTTCTTTGGCACGCAGTGGATCACGTGGTTCGAGACTCCGGTGGCTTTGCTAATATCCCTCCATTAACTCCTGGAAGTAGTTTTTATCTGATCTTATTCATTATCAATTCATGATAGTTGCATTTTACACTGAATTGACTTTTGACATAAAATATATACTATATGTGTAGGGTATATATGCTAACAATAAAACCACAGCCCACTCATGAATGTTCTGTTGTAGCAGAAGTCTAACCAGTATTATTTTACAAGAATGTATCAAGAATTAGTCAGGATGAGTCTTTGGTTGCTAGCCTTCAAGTTGGGTTTCTGTTTTTGGATGAAAGTTACATACTGATGCATATGTCACAAGTTTTTTATTTATTTTGTGGTGTGTTTTGCAGTGAAGTGAGATATTTTATGATAAACAAATGTATGATGTGTTTTATTTTATAAAAATTCTAAAAAACCTAAATCTTTTTTAAGTATGGATTTTTGCAGCCTTTTCAATCAATGCTTCATTGAAGTTGCTGTTGCCCTGAAAATTTTGACTTGCAATCTCATGATGCAACTCAAATTCCAATCAGGAGTAGTCCAGAGGTTTTGATGTTATACAAACATATGCCAAATAATAATGGCATGCCATAAAACAGACCTTTTGACGACACATCGAACGGCTTATTTTATCAAATAAAAATCAGATACAACCTTTTTGGACCGCCAAATCCCGTCTAGCCTGGCTGTCATTACAACTTGATTCGGTGGGCTTTGGATGATGTTTACAAAGGAGCATAGTAAAGCATATTTGAAATGTTTCTTTAGAATTCAGAACAGTTTTCATCTCAGAGTCACAAACGTCATGCAGGGGAAATCTTCAAGCAGCTGCGCTCATGTTGTGAGCTCAACTAATCAGACATATCCTGGGCAGTGCGCATGTAGACAGGACACTAGTGAGTCCTCAATGGTAAAATGTGAAGAGGGCTGCAGCTGCTTAAGAGAGAGCAGCAGAGGTACCATCTGTTTATCTACGCAAGGTATTCCAAAATATGAAAAATTCATTAGGATTCCTCGAAGCGCACTGGCATACCACACATACTGTATTTGAAAGTGGCCTGAGGCTGCGCACATCCATATGCAATAAGTTGGGAGCTTGGAGTGTGTCTGCCCACAGAAAAAACGACTATTTGGGTTTTAGTGTGGCTGTTGTCATGGTGGTGTGACTAATTCCTGCATGTCAGCTCAGATTAGCACTGTTTAGTGTCTCGTAGGCAGACAAAAACAATTATAATAGTTGGCTGTTTGAATGGAGTCTTTGCTTCCATGAATGAAATCATTTAAGGATTGTATTTTGGGTAGTCTTTGTAGAGCATTTGGTATCTCCAAGCATGTGTAATCCTACAATATTAAGTAAAGGGAAAGAACAGTGTGTGCATAGATCTAGACCAGAATCCTATAAACAAGCTTCACTTCCTTCTTTTTCCAGAAAAAGAGCTGAAGTCTGAAAGCGGAGGCATCATGGCAAGATAAAATGATTTCTACATTAAAGACTGAGGAGTGAAAGTTGTTAGAATGTCCTCCCTGGCTGGAACGATTCAAAAGATGGCTGCTAAGAAACTTCGGGTCAGGAGAGAAAATGCAGATGGAGGCTTTTCTGCTTCTCAACGTCTCTGACATAAGTGATGCTTCCAGAAAACGACTACACCTTACTCCAAATCTCACTCTTGTATGGAGTGAATCTCTTTTCTTGGAGTCCGACTGGATGCATTTCTTTCAGGTAATTGCCAAATTTGTGTCACATTACATCTTCCAACTCTAACAGCAACTCTCTGGGTGCCAATGGCTGCCAAACTCCACTAACTGCCTAATGAATGTGTGTGTGTGTGTGTGTGTGTGTGTGTGTGTGTGTGTGTGTGTGTGTGTGTGTGTGTGTGTGTGTAAGTTTCAAGTCATTAATTCACTGCTGTCCTCACCATTCAACAAGTGCTTAAAAATAGACAGGCTTGGAGCATGAAGAAGTAAAGAAAAGAAGAAACAAGTAATTACATCTAAGGATTAGAGAGAAAAGCCTTGGACAAATACGCAGATGACTGACATTAATTCATAGCGCGATATTGTGTGAGACATGAAAAAAACATGTCAGCATTGTTCGCCTGTTGACTGTCTGTTAGTCGTTTGCCATCTCAGCCAAGCTGGCAAGAGAACAACAGGGACATAACAGCAGCTCCAGACTGTAATCATTCATTAGACAGGGTTGTGTTTGGTTTCATACAGCCACTTACACAATTGCATTGGGGAAAAATCAGATGGTTGTTAAGGTGCTGGTTTCATGTAATGTGTCTTTTACTGTGTGTGATGCAGGTGGACGGCAGTGACTGTGATAAAGTGTGCATCACTACATTTTGATGCTTCTGTCTTGTGTTTGAATGTTGATGGA
>JAWCTZ010001107.1:0-24493 GCA_036850595.1 Rhyacichthys aspro | reverse complement strand
TTAATACCTATGACATCAAGCACCTTCAGCTGAGGGCTAAATGGTAGCCAAAGAGTCTCACAGACCACCAAGGGGATTATTTCAAGGTCTTGTGAGGCAAAGGTCCCAAAGCCTTGTGCCATGTATTTAACAGCTTGCAGTATCTTTGTAAAGCAGGAGCTCTGTTGGCCATTGGAGCTCTGCTACCACTGAAACACCAATGCTTGGTGTTCCAAATTTGAAGTAGGTCAAAATACCGGGTCCTATAACATCCGGGGCTCTGAGTGCTGGGCTAGTTGGTAGCCAAAACTTCACAACTTCAGGCATAAATCCTTTGAAAAATCATGACGGCTTCAGGAGCAAACCCTCGTGAGGCATAACTCTTTTGGAAAATCAGGACTGCCTTCAAACTAGAGGCACGAGGTTGAAAGACTTGTGAAACTGTCTCAGATGTTCTAGGTTGAGAGGGGAGTTGACATGCTCTGTGCCGCAGAGTTCTGTGGAGGTGTCCCGCCATAAAATTATTTAAATTATTTGGACAAATCACAACTGTCTCAAGGAAGGTGCAACCTGTGTGAACTTAAGCCATTAACAACTGACCCTTTCCCACCATGAAGGAAGAAGGGACTAACAGCCATAACAGCCAAGGTGTGTTTAAAAATATATCTCCATTTGCTTTTCCAGACCCTTACCCTTTAATGGCCATGAAGCGGTTTGTTCACTGAAGGTCTTGTGAGGCAAAGGTCCCGAAGCCTTGTACCAGGCATTTAAAACCCCCCCTGGATGCAGTGAAGGTACTTTTGAGCCACATTATTCTGAGTAAGTTGAAGGTATGAATTTTCATTTTCTGTTTAGTAGACAAAGCCAGAATGGTGGAGCTGAATCATCTGACATTCCCCTTTTCTACTTTCAAGAGAAGAAATTGCATCTTCTTTACAGTTGCCTCAAAAATCTGTCCTGTGGATGGTCTTCACCAGACCATGAGCCAGGGGCAGTGTTGGCAGAGCCCTGTATAACCCAGCTGAAAGTTCTCCTCCCCTTGTGTTAGTTCGCTAACACATATACTAAAATTTGAACGATACAGAGAAGATTAGCATGGCCCCTGCGCAAGGATGACACGCAAATTCGTGAAGCGTTCCTCATTTTTCTCACTTCAGACGGGAACACTACAGCTTAATACCTATGACATCAAGCACCTTCAGTTGAGTGCTAAATGGTAGCCAAAGAGTCTCACAGACCACCAAGGGGATTATTTCAAGAAGGTCTTGTGAGGCAAAGGTCCCAAAGCCTTGTGCCATGCATTTAACAGCTTGCAGTATCTTTGTAAAGCAGCATGAGCTTGAGCTTTCCTTTCTCGAGGGTGGGATTCAAACCAATGCATACAGAACTCAATGGAGTAGAAGTTTATCACCCAAGCTAACCGCCTCACACCAGTGTAATATGAGCAAGTACCTAGTGGGGAAAATGGCAGCAAGACTGGTCAAATAGTCCCAGACCCGACATGCAATGCAGATAAGATTAACCGGGGGCATGGGTTTGTATCTGGAACTGTAGTTGCTTTTTTTTTTTTTTTTTTTTTTTTTTCATTCCTGCCCACCAGTGAAGCAGTCAGGATGGTTCAGTGGTTTAAGGCACTGTGTTCAGGTTGCAGTGTCCCCTGCAGGTGTGTGTTCAAACCCCACCTCTGACAGAAAACCTGTTGCTAAACACCAATAACAGATGGGGCTCTTAGGTAGCCTAGAGTGCATTAAGTAGAGAAGCCTCGTCTGGTAAAGGTCTGAATTTTTGTTTTGTGCAGAGAAGACAGAGACATGCTCCCTTTTCTGCCTTGAAGGGCAGAAGTTTTATTTTCTAATTACCTCAATATGCACACAAGAAGAACAGATTGAGGGCTGCGACGAGGATGGGATTCGAACCCACGCGTGCAGAGCACAATGGATTAGCAGTCCATCGCCTTAACCACTCGGCCCCTCGTCTATACAGGGCAAATCTTTTATTTTAACTGGCACATTCACAGGCGACATCTAATCTGAGTACCAGTTGAAGGTATGAATTTTCATTTTCTGTTTAGTAGACAAAGCCAGAATGGTGGAGCTGAATCATCTGACATTCCCCTTTTCTACTTTCAAGAGAAGAAATTGCATCTTCTTTACAGTTGCCTCAAAAATCTGTCCTGTGTATGGTCTTCACCAGACCATGAGCCAGGGGGCAGTGTTGGCAGAGCCCTGTATAACCCAGCTGAAAGTTCTCCCCCCTTGTGTTAGGTTCGCTAACACATATACTAAAATTGGAACGATACAGAGAAGATTAGCATGGCCCCTGCGCAAGGATGACACGCAAATTCGTGAAGCGTTCCTCATTTTTCTCACTTCAGACGGGAACACTACAGCTTAATACCTATGACATCAAGCACCTTCAGTTGAGTGCTAAATGGTAGCCAAAGAGTCTCACAGACCACCAAGGGGATTATTTCAAGAAGGTCTTGTGAGACAAAGGTCCCAAAGCCTTGTGCCATGTATTTAACAGCTTGCAGTATCTTTGTAAAGCAGCATGAGCGTGAGCTTTCCTTTCTCGAGGTGGATTCAAACCAATGCATGCAGAACTCAATGGATTAGAAGTTTGTCACCCAAGCTAACCGCCTCACACCAGTGTATTATGAGCAAGTACCTAGTGGGGAAAATGGCAGCAAGACTGGTCAAATAGTACCAGACCCGACATGCAATGCAGATAAGATTAACCTTCTTTGTGCATTTTTTTTCATTCTTGCCCACTATTGAGACAGTCAGGATGGCCGAGCGGTCTAAGGCGCTGCGTTCAGGTCGCAGTCTCCACTGGAGGCGTGGGTTCGAATCCCACTTCTGACAGGAACACTATTGCCTAACATCAACAATAGAGGGGCTCTCAGTGGAGGGTAGTTGGCAGTATTTAGAGAAACTCTTGTGCAGTAAAGGCCAAGCCCAGATGCTTTTTAAATGCAGACAGGAACATTACAGCTTAATACCTATGACATCAAGCACCTTCAGCTGAGGGCTGAATGGTAGCCAAAGAGTCTCACAGACCACCAAGGGGATTATTTCGAGGTCTTGTGAGGCAAAGGTCCCAAAGCCTTGTGCCATGTATTTAACAGCTTGCAGTATCTTTGTAAAGCAGGAGCTCTGTTGGCCATTGGAGCTCTGCTACCACTGAAACACCAATGCTTGGTGTTCCAAATTTGAAGTATGTCAAAATACCGGGTCCTATAACATCCGGGGCTCTGAGTGCTGGGCTAGTTGGTAGCCAAAACTTCACAACTTCAGGCATAAATCCTTTGAAAAAATCATGACGGCTTCAGGGAGCAAACCCTACGTGAGGCATAACTCTTTTTGGAAAATCAGGACTGCCTTTCAAACTAGAGGCACGCAGGTTGAAAGACTTGTGAAACTGTCTCAGATGTTCTAGGTTGAGAGGGGAGTTGACATGCTCTGTGCCGCAGAGTTCTGTGGAGGTGTCCCGCCATAAAATTATTTAAATTATTTGGACAAATCACAACTGTCTCAAGGAAGGTGCAACCTGTGTGAACTTAAGCCATTAACAACTGACCCTTTCCCACCATGAAGGAAGAAGGGACTAACAGCCATAACAGCCAAGGTGTGTTTAAAAATATATCTCCATTTGCTTTTCCAGACCCTTACCCTTTAATGGCCATGAAGCGGTTTGTTCACTGAAGGTCTTGTGAGGCAAAGGTCCCGGCCTTGTACCAGGCATTTAAAATTCCCCCTGGAGCCAGTTGAAGGTATGAATTTTCATTTTCTGTTTAGTAGACAAAGCCAGAATGGTGGAGCTGAATCATCTGACATTCCCCTTTTCTACTTTCAAGAGAAGAAATTGCATCTTCTTTACAGTTGCCTCAAAAATCTGTCCTGTGGATGGTCTTCACCAGACCATGAGCCAGGGGGCAGTGTTGGCAGAGCCCTGTATAACCCAGCTGAAAGTTCTCCTCCCCTTGTGTTAGTTCGCTAACACATATACTAAAATTGGAACGATACAGAGAAGATTAGCATGGCCCCTGCGCAAGGATGACACGCAAATTCGTGAAGCGTTCCTCATTTTTCTCACTTCAGACGGGAACACTACAGCTTAATACCTATGACATCAAGCACCTTCAGTTGAGTGCTAAATGGTAGCCAAAGAGTCTCACAGACCACCAAGGGGATTATTTCAAGAAGGTCTTGTGAGGCAAAGGTCCCAAAGCCTTGTGCCATGCATTTAACAGCTTGCAGTATCTTTGTAAAGCAGCATGAGCGTGAGCTTTCCTTTCTCGAGGGTGGGATTCAAACCAATGCATACAGAACTCAATGGAGTAGAAGTTTATCACCCAAGCTAACCGCCTCACACCAGTGTAATATGAGCAAGTACCTAGTGGGGAAAAATGGCAGCAAGACTGGTCAAATAGTCCCAGACCCGACATGCAATGCAGATAAGATTAACCGGGGGCATGGGTTTGTATCTGGAACTGTAGTTGCTTCTTTCTGCGTTTTTTTTTTTTTTTTCATTCCTGCCCACCAGTGAAGCAGTCAGGATGGTTCAGTGGTTTAAGGCACTGTGTTCAGGTTGCAGTGTCCCCTGCAGGTGTGTGTTCAAACCCCACCTCTGACAGAAAACCTGTTGCTAAACACCAATAACAGATGGGGCTCTTAGGTAGCCTAGAGTGCATTAAGTAGAGAAGCTCTCGTCTGGTAAAGGACAGATTTTTGTTTTGTGCAGAGAAGACAGAGACATGCTCCCATTTTCTGCCTTGAAGGGCAGAAGTTTTATTTTCTAATTACCTCAATATGCACACAAGAAGAACAGATTGAGGGCTGCGACGAGGATGGGATTCGAACCCACGCGTGCAGAGCACAATGGATTAGCAGTCCATCGCCTTAACCACTCGGCCACCTCGTCTATACAGGGCAAATCTTTTATTTTAACTGGCACATTCACAGGCGACATCTAATCTGAGTACCAGTTGAAGGTATGAATTTTCATTTTCTGTTTAGTAGACAAAGCCAGAATGGTGGAGCTGAATCATCTGACATTCCCCTTTTCTACTTTCAAGAGAAGAAATTGCATCTTCTTTACAGTTGCCTCAAAAATCTGTCCTGTGTATGGTCTTCACCAGACCATGAGCCAGGGGGCAGTGTTGGCAGAGCCCTGTATAACCCAGCTGAAAGTTCTCCTCCCCTTGTGTTAGTTCGCTAACACATATACTAAAATTGGAACGATACAGAGAAGATTAGCATGGCCCCTGCGCAAGGATGACACGCAAATTCGTGAAGCGTTCCTCATTTTTCTCACTTCAGACGGGAACACTACAGCTTAATACCTATGACATCAAGCACCTTCAGTTGAGTGCTAAATGGTAGCCAAAGAGTCTCACAGACCACCAAGGGGATTATTTCAAGAAGGTCTTGTGAGACAAAGGTCCCAAAGCCTTGTGCCATGTATTTAACAGCTTGCAGTATCTTTGTAAAGCAGCATGAGCGTGAGCTTTCCTTTCTCGAGGGTGGGATTCAAACCAATGCATGCAGAACTCAATGGATTAGAAGTTTGTCACCCAAGCTAACCGCCTCACACCAGTGTATTATGAGCAAGTACCTAGTGGGGAAAATGGCAGCAAGACTGGTCAAATAGTACCAGACCCGACATGCAATGCAGATAAGATTAACCTTCTTTGTGCATTTTTTTTCATTCTTGCCCACTATTGAGACAGTCAGGATGGCCGAGCGGTCTAAGGCGCTGCGTTCAGGTCGCAGTCTCCACTGGAGGCGTGGGTTCGAATCCCACTTCTGACAGGAACACTATTGCCTAACATCAACAATAGAGGGCTCAGTGGAGGGTAGTTGGCAGTATTTAGAGAAACTCTTGTGCAGTAAAGGCCAAGCCCAGATGCTTTTTAAATGCAGACAGGAACATTACAGCTTAATACCTATGACATCAAGCACCTTCAGCTGAGGGCTGAATGGTAGCCAAAGAGTCTCACAGACCACCAAGGGGATTATTTCGAGGTCTTGTGAGGCAAAGGTCCCAAAGCCTTGTGCCATGTATTTAACAGCTTGCAGTATCTTTGTAAAGCAGGAGCTCTGTTGGCCATTGGAGCTTGCACCACTGAAACACCAATGCTTGGTGTTCCAAATTTGAAGTAGGTCAAAATACCGGGTCCTATAACATCCGGGGCTCTGAGTGCTGGGCTAGTTGGTAGCCAAAACTTCACAACTTCAGGCATAAATCCTTTGAAAAAATCATGACGGCTTCAGGGAGCAAACCCCACGTGAGGCATAACTCTTTTGGGAAAATCAGGACTGCCTTTCAAACTAGAGGCACGCAGGTTGAAAGACTTGTGAAACTGTCTCAGATGTTCTAGGTTGAGAGGGGAGTTGACATGCTCTGTGCCGCAGAGTTCTGTGGAGGTGTCCCGCCATAAAATTATTTAAATTATTTGGACAAATCACAACTGTCTCAAGGAAGGTGCAACCTGTGTGAACTTAAGCCATTAACAACTGACCCTTTCCCACCATGAAGGAAGAAGGGACTAACAGCCATAACAGCCAAGGTGTGTTTAAAAATATATCTCCATTTGCTTTTCCAGACCCTTACCCTTTAATGGCCATGAAGCGGTTTGTTCACTGAAGGTCTTGTGAGGCAAAGGTCCCGAAGCCTTGTACCAGGCATTTAAAATTCCCCCTGGAGCCAGTTGAAGGTATGAATTTTCATTTTCTGTTTAGTAGACAAAGCCAGAATGGTGGAGCTGAATCATCTGACATTCCCCTTTTCTACTTTCAAGAGAAGAAATTGCATCTTCTTTACAGTTGCCTCAAAAATCTGTCCTGTGTATGGTCTTCACCAGACCATGAGCCAGGGGGCAGTGTTGGCAGAGCCCTGTATAACCCAGCTGAAAGTTCTCCTCCCCTTGTGTTAGTTCGCTAACACATATACTAAAATTGGAACGATACAGAGAAGATTAGCATGGCCCCTGCGCAAGGATGACACGCAAATTCGTGAAGCGTTCCTCATTTTTCTCACTTCAGACGGGAACACTACAGCTTAATACCTATGACATCAAGCACCTTCAGTTGAGTGCTAAATGGTAGCCAAAGAGTCTCACAGACCACCAAGGGGATTATTTCAAGAAGGTCTTGTGAGGCAAAGGTCCCAAAGCCTTGTGCCATGCATTTAACAGCTTGCAGTATCTTTGTAAAGCAGCATGAGCGTGAGCTTTCCTTTCTCGAGGGTGGGATTCAAACCAATGCATACAGAACTCAATGGAGTAGAAGTTTATCACCCAAGCTAACCGCCTCACACCAGTGTAATATGAGCAAGTACCTAGTGGGGAAAAATGGCAGCAAGACTGGTCAAATAGTCCCAGACCCGACATGCAATGCAGATAAGATTAACCGGGGGCATGGGTTTGTATCTGGAACTGTAGTTGCTTCTTTCTGCGTTTTTTTTTTTTCATTCCTGCCCACCAGTGAAGCAGTCAGGATGGTTCAGTGGTTTAAGGCACTGTGTTCAGGTTGCAGTGTCCCCTGCAGGTGTGTGTTCAAACCCCACCTCTGACAGAAAACCTGTTGCTAAACACCAATAACAGATGGGGCTCTTAGGTAGCCTAGAGTGCATTAAGTAGAGAAGCTCTCGTCTGGTAAAGGTCTGAATTTTTGTTTTGTGCAGAGAAGACAGAGACATGCTCCCTTTTCTGCCTTGAAGGGCAGAAGTTTTATTTTCTAATTACCTCAATATGCACACAAGAAGAACAGATTGAGGGCTGCGACGAGGATGGGATTCGAACCCACGCGTGCAGAGCACAATGGATTAGCAGTCCATCGCCTTAACCACTCGGCCACCTCGTCTATACAGGGCAAATCTTTTATTTTAACTGGCACATTCACAGGCGACATCTAATCTGAGTACCAGTTGAAGGTATGAATTTTCATTTTCTGTTTAGTAGACAAAGCCAGAATGGTGGAGCTGAATCATCTGACATTCCCCTTTTCTACTTTCAAGAGAAGAAATTGCATCTTCTTTACAGTTGCCTCAAAAATCTGTCCTGTGTATGGTCTTCACCAGACCATGAGCCAGGGGGCAGTGTTGGCAGAGCCCTGTATAACCCAGCTGAAAGTTCTCCTCCCCTTGTGTTAGTTCGCTAACACATATACTAAAATTGGAACGATACAGAGAAGATTAGCATGGCCCCTGCGCAAGGATGACACGCAAATTCGTGAAGCGTTCCTCATTTTTCTCACTTCAGACGGGAACACTACAGCTTAATACCTATGACATCAAGCACCTTCAGTTGAGTGCTAAATGGTAGCCAAAGAGTCTCACAGACCACCAAGGGGATTATTTCAAGAAGGTCTTGTGAGACAAAGGTCCCAAAGCCTTGTGCCATGTATTTAACAGCTTGCAGTATCTTTGTAAAGCAGCATGAGCGTGAGCTTTCCTTTCTCGAGGGTGGGATTCAAACCAATGCATGCAGAACTCAATGGATTAGAAGTTTGTCACCCAAGCTAACCGCCTCACACCAGTGTATTATGAGCAAGTACCTAGTGGGGAAAAATGGCAGCAAGACTGGTCAAATAGTACCAGACCCGACATGCAATGCAGATAAGATTAACCTTCTTTGTGCATTTTTTTTTCATTCTTGCCCACTATTGAGACAGTCAGGATGGCCGAGCGGTCTAAGGCGCTGCGTTCAGGTCGCAGTCTCCACTGGAGGCGTGGGTTCGAATCCCACTTCTGACAGGAACACTATTGCCTAACATCAACAATAGAGGGGCTCTCAGTGGAGGGTAGTTGGCAGTATTTAGAGAAACTCTTGTGCAGTAAAGGCCAAGCCCAGATGCTTTTTAAATGCAGACAGGAACATTACAGCTTAATACCTATGACATCAAGCACCTTCAGCTGAGGGCTGAATGGTAGCCAAAGAGTCTCACAGACCACCAAGGGGATTATTTCGAGGTCTTGTGAGGCAAAGGTCCCAAAGCCTTGTGCCATGTATTTAACAGCTTGCAGTATCTTTGTAAAGCAGGAGCTCTGTTGGCCATTGGAGCTCTGCTACCACTGAAACACCAATGCTTGGTGTTCCAAATTTGAAGTAGGTCAAAATACCGGGTCCTATAACATCCGGGGCTCTGAGTGCTGGGCTAGTTGGTAGCCAAAACTTCACAACTTCAGGCATAAATCCTTTGAAAAAATCATGACGGCTTCAGGGAGCAAACCCTACGTGAGGCATAACTCTTTTGGGAAAATCAGGACTGCCTTTCAAACTAGAGGCACGCAGGTTGAAAGACTTGTGAAACTGTCTCAGATGTTCTAGGTTGAGAGGGGAGTTGACATGCTCTGTGCCGCAGAGTTCTGTGGAGGTGTCCCGCCATAAAATTATTTAAATTATTTGGACAAATCACAACTGTCTCAAGGAAGGTGCAACCTGTGTGAACTTAAGCCATTAACAACTGACCCTTTCCCACCATGAAGGAAGAAGGGACTAACAGCCATAACAGCCAAGGTGTGTTTAAAAATATATCTCCATTTGCTTTTCCAGACCCTTACCCTTTAATGGCCATGAAGCGGTTTGTTCACTGAAGGTCTTGTGAGGCAAAGGTCCCGAAGCCTTGTACCAGGCATTTAAAATTCCCCCTGGAGCCAGTTGAAGGTATGAATTTTCATTTTCTGTTTAGTAGACAAAGCCAGAATGGTGGAGCTGAATCATCTGACATTCCCCTTTTCTACTTTCAAGAGAAGAAATTGCATCTTCTTTACAGTTGCCTCAAAAATCTGTCCTGTGGATGGTCTTCACCAGACCATGAGCCAGGGGGCAGTGTTGGCAGAGCCCTGTATAACCCAGCTGAAAGTTCTCCTCCCCTTGTGTTAGTTCGCTAACACATATACTAAAATTGGAACGATACAGAGAAGATTAGCATGGCCCCTGCGCAAGGATGACACGCAAATTCGTGAAGCGTTCCTCATTTTTCTCACTTCAGACGGGAACACTACAGCTTAATACCTATGACATCAAGCACCTTCAGTTGAGTGCTAAATGGTAGCCAAAGAGTCTCACAGACCACCAAGGGGATTATTTCAAGAAGGTCTTGTGAGGCAAAGGTCCCAAAGCCTTGTGCCATGCATTTAACAGCTTGCAGTATCTTTGTAAAGCAGCATGAGCGTGAGCTTTCCTTTCTCGAGGGTGGGATTCAAACCAATGCATACAGAACTCAATGGAGTAGAAGTTTATCACCCAAGCTAACCGCCTCACACCAGTGTAATATGAGCAAGTACCTAGTGGGGAAAAATGGCAGCAAGACTGGTCAAATAGTCCCAGACCCGACATGCAATGCAGATAAGATTAACCGGGGGCATGGGTTTGTATCTGGAACTGTAGTTGCTTCTTTCTGCGTTTTTTTTTTTTTTTTCATTCCTGCCCACCAGTGAAGCAGTCAGGATGGTTCAGTGGTTTAAGGCACTGTGTTCAGGTTGCAGTGTCCCCTGCAGGTGTGTGTTCAAACCCCACCTCTGACAGAAAACCTGTTGCTAAACACCAATAACAGATGGGGCTCTTAGGTAGCCTAGAGTGCATTAAGTAGAGAAGCTCTCGTCTGGTAAAGGTCTGAATTTTTGTTTTGTGCAGAGAAGACAGAGACATGCTCCCTTTTCTGCCTTGAAGGGCAGAAGTTTTATTTTCTAATTACCTCAATATGCACACAAGAAGAACAGATTGAGGGCTGCGACGAGGATGGGATTCGAACCCCGCGTGCAGAGCACAATGGATTAGCAGTCCATCGCCTTAACCACTCGGCCACCTCGTCTATACAGGGCAAATCTTTTATTTTAACTGGCACATTCACAGGCGACATCTAATCTGAGTACCAGTTGAAGGTATGAATTTTCATTTTCTGTTTAGTAGACAAAGCCAGAATGGTGGAGCTGAATCATCTGACATTCCCCTTTTCTACTTTCAAGAGAAGAAATTGCATCTTCTTTACAGTTGCCTCAAAAATCTGTCCTGTGTATGGTCTTCACCAGACCATGAGCCAGGGGGCAGTGTTGGCAGAGCCCTGTATAACCCAGCTGAAAGTTCTCCTCCCCTTGTGTTAGTTCGCTAACACATATACTAAAATTGGAACGATACAGAGAAGATTAGCATGGCCCCTGCGCAAGGATGACACGCAAATTCGTGAAGCGTTCCTCATTTTTCTCACTTCAGACGGGAACACTACAGCTTAATACCTATGACATCAAGCACCTTCAGTTGAGTGCTAAATGGTAGCCAAAGAGTCTCACAGACCACCAAGGGGATTATTTCAAGAAGGTCTTGTGAGACAAAGGTCCCAAAGCCTTGTGCCATGTATTTAACAGCTTGCAGTATCTTTGTAAAGCAGCATGAGCGTGAGCTTTCCTTTCTCGAGGGTGGGATTCAAACCAATGCATGCAGAACTCAATGGATTAGAAGTTTGTCACCCAAGCTAACCGCCTCACACCAGTGTATTATGAGCAAGTACCTAGTGGGGAAAATGGCAGCAAGACTGGTCAAATAGTACCAGACCCGACATGCAATGCAGATAAGATTAACCTTCTTTGTGCATTTTTTTTCATTCTTGCCCACTATTGAGACAGTCAGGATGGCCGAGCGGTCTAAGGCGCTGCGTTCAGGTCGCAGTCTCCACTGGAGGCGTGGGTTCGAATCCCACTTCTGACAGGAACACTATTGCCTAACATCAACAATAGAGGGGGCTCTCAGTGGAGGGTAGTTGGCAGTATTTAGAGAAACTCTTGTGCAGTAAAGGCCAAGCCCAGATGCTTTTTAAATGCAGACAGGAACATTACAGCTTAATACCTATGACATCAAGCACCTTCAGCTGAGGGCTGAATGGTAGCCAAAGAGTCTCACAGACCACCAAGGGGATTATTTCGAGGTCTTGTGAGGCAAAGGTCCCAAAGCCTTGTGCCATGTATTTAACAGCTTGCAGTATCTTTGTAAAGCAGGAGCTCTGTTGGCCATTGGAGCTCTGCTACCACTGAAACACCAATGCTTGGTGTTCCAAATTTGAAGTAGGTCAAAATACCGGGTCCTATAACATCCGGGGCTCTGAGTGCTGGGCTAGTTGGTAGCCAAAACTTCACAACTTCAGGCATAAATCCTTTGAAAAAATCATGACGGCTTCAGGGAGCAAACCCTACGTGAGGCATAACTCTTTTGGGAAAATCAGGACTGCCTTTCAAACTAGAGGCACGCAGGTTGAAAGACTTGTGAAACTGTCTCAGATGTTCTAGGTTGAGAGGGGAGTTGACATGCTCTGTGCCGCAGAGTTCTGTGGAGGTGTCCCGCCATAAAATTATTTAAATTATTTGGACAAATCACAACTGTCTCAAGGAAGGTGCAACCTGTGTGAACTTAAGCCATTAACAACTGACCCTTTCCCACCATGAAGGAAGAAGGGACTAACAGCCATAACAGCCAAGGTGTGTTTAAAAATATATCTCCATTTGCTTTTCCAGACCCTTACCCTTTAATGGCCATGAAGCGGTTTGTTCACTGAAGGTCTTGTGAGGCAAAGGTCCCGAAGCCTTGTACCAGGCATTTAAAATTCCCCCTGGAGCCAGTTGAAGGTATGAATTTTCATTTTCTGTTTAGTAGACAAAGCCAGAATGGTGGAGCTGAATCATCTGACATTCCCCTTTTCTACTTTCAAGAGAAGAAATTGCATCTTCTTTACAGTTGCCTCAAAAATCTGTCCTGTGGATGGTCTTCACCAGACCATGAGCCAGGGGGCAGTGTTGGCAGAGCCCTGTATAACCCAGCTGAAAGTTCTCCTCCCCTTGTGTTAGTTCGCTAACACATATACTAAAATTGGAACGATACAGAGAAGATTAGCATGGCCCCTGCGCAAGGATGACACGCAAATTCGTGAAGCGTTCCTCATTTTTCTCACTTCAGACGGGAACACTACAGCTTAATACCTATGACATCAAGCACCTTCAGTTGAGTGCTAAATGGTAGCCAAAGAGTCTCACAGACCACCAAGGGGATTATTTCAAGAAGGTCTTGTGAGGCAAAGGTCCCAAAGCCTTGTGCCATGCATTTAACAGCTTGCAGTATCTTTGTAAAGCAGCATGAGCGTGAGCTTTCCTTTCTCGAGGGTGGGATTCAAACCAATGCATACAGAACTCAATGGAGTAGAAGTTTATCACCCAAGCTAACCGCCTCACACCAGTGTAATATGAGCAAGTACCTAGTGGGGAAAAATGGCAGCAAGACTGGTCAAATAGTCCCAGACCCGACATGCAATGCAGATAAGATTAACCGGGGGCATGGGTTTGTATCTGGAACTGTAGTTGCTTCTTTCTGCGTTTTTTTTTTTTTCATTCCTGCCCACCAGTGAAGCAGTCAGGATGGTTCAGTGGTTTAAGGCACTGTGTTCAGGTTGCAGTGTCCCCTGCAGGTGTGTGTTCAAACCCCACCTCTGACAGAAAACCTGTTGCTAAACACCAATAACAGATGGGGCTCTTAGGTAGCCTAGAGTGCATTAAGTAGAGAAGCTCTCGTCTGGTAAAGGTCTGAATTTTTGTTTTGTGCAGAGAAGACAGAGACATGCTCCCCTTTTCTGCCTTGAAGGGCAGAAGTTTTATTTTCTAATTACCTCAATATGCACACAAGAAGAACAGATTGAGGGCTGCGACGAGGATGGGATTCGAACCCACGCGTGCAGAGCACAATGGATTAGCAGTCCATCGCCTTAACCACTCGGCCACCTCGTCTATACAGGGCAAATCTTTTATTTTAACTGGCACATTCACAGGCGACATCTAATCTGAGTACCAGTTGAAGGTATGAATTTTCATTTTCTGTTTAGTAGACAAAGCCAGAATGGTGGAGCTGAATCATCTGACATTCCCCTTTTCTACTTTCAAGAGAAGAAATTGCATCTTCTTTACAGTTGCCTCAAAAATCTGTCCTGTGTATGGTCTTCACCAGACCATGAGCCAGGGGGCAGTGTTGGCAGAGCCCTGTATAACCCAGCTGAAAGTTCTCCTCCCCTTGTGTTAGTTCGCTAACACATATACTAAAATTGGAACGATACAGAGAAGATTAGCATGGCCCCTGCGCAAGGATGACACGCAAATTCGTGAAGCGTTCCTCATTTTTCTCACTTCAGACGGGAACACTACAGCTTAATACCTATGACATCAAGCACCTTCAGTTGAGTGCTAAATGGTAGCCAAAGAGTCTCACAGACCACCAAGGGGATTATTTCAAGAAGGTCTTGTGAGACAAAGGTCCCAAAGCCTTGTGCCATGTATTTAACAGCTTGCAGTATCTTTGTAAAGCAGCATGAGCGTGAGCTTTCCTTTCTCGAGGGTGGGATTCAAACCAATGCATGCAGAACTCAATGGATTAGAAGTTTGTCACCCAAGCTAACCGCCTCACACCAGTGTATTATGAGCAAGTACCTAGTGGGGAAAAATGGCAGCAAGACTGGTCAAATAGTACCAGACCCGACATGCAATGCAGATAAGATTAACCTTCTTTGTGCATTTTTTTTCATTCTTGCCCACTATTGAGACAGTCAGGATGGCCGAGCGGTCTAAGGCGCTGCGTTCAGGTCGCAGTCTCCACTGGAGGCGTGGGTTTGAATCCCACTTCTGACAGGAACACTATTGCCTAACATCAACAATAGAGGGGCTCTCAGTGGAGGGTAGTTGGCAGTATTTAGAGAAACTCTTGTGCAGTAAAGGCCAAGCCCAGATGCTTTTTAAATGCAGACAGGAACATTACAGCTTAATACCTATGACATCAAGCACCTTCAGCTGAGGGCTGAATGGTAGCCAAAGAGTCTCACAGACCACCAAGGGGATTATTTCGAGGTCTTGTGAGGCAAAGGTCCCAAAGCCTTGTGCCATGTATTTAACAGCTTGCAGTATCTTTGTAAAGCAGGAGCTCTGTTGGCCATTGGAGCTCTGCTACCACTGAAACACCAATGCTTGGTGTTCCAAATTTGAAGTAGGTCAAAATACCGGGTCCTATAACATCCGGGGCTCTGAGTGCTGGGCTAGTTGGTAGCCAAAACTTCACAACTTCAGGCATAAATCCTTTGAAAAAATCATGACGGCTTCAGGGAGCAAACCCTACGTGAGGCATAACTCTTTTGGGAAAATCAGGACTGCCTTTCAAACTAGAGGCACGCAGGTTGAAAGACTTGTGAAACTGTCTCAGATGTTCTAGGTTGAGAGGGGAGTTGACATGCTCTGTGCCGCAGAGTTCTGTGGAGGTGTCCCGCCATAAAATTATTTAAATTATTTGGACAAATCACAACTGTCTCAAGGAAGGTGCAACCTGTGTGAACTTAAGCCATTAACAACTGACCCTTTCCCACCATGAAGGAAGAAGGGACTAACAGCCATAACAGCCAAGGTGTGTTTAAAAATATATCTCCATTTGCTTTTCCAGACCCTTACCCTTTAATGGCCATGAAGCGGTTTGTTCACTGAAGGTCTTGTGAGGCAAAGGTCCCGAAGCCTTGTACCAGGCATTTAAAATTCCCCCTGGAGCCAGTTGAAGGTATGAATTTTCATTTTCTGTTTAGTAGACAAAGCCAGAATGGTGGAGCTGAATCATCTGACATTCCCCTTTTCTACTTTCAAGAGAAGAAATTGCATCTTCTTTACAGTTGCCTCAAAAATCTGTCCTGTGGATGGTCTTCACCAGACCATGAGCCAGGGGGCAGTGTTGGCAGAGCCCTGTATAACCCAGCTGAAAGTTCTCCTCCCCTTGTGTTAGTTCGCTAACACATATACTAAAATTGGAACGATACAGAGAAGATTAGCATGGCCCCTGCGCAAGGATGACACGCAAATTCGTGAAGCGTTCCTCATTTTTCTCACTTCAGACGGGAACACTACAGCTTAATACCTATGACATCAAGCACCTTCAGTTGAGTGCTAAATGGTAGCCAAAGAGTCTCACAGACCACCAAGGGGATTATTTCAAGAAGGTCTTGTGAGGCAAAGGTCCCAAAGCCTTGTGCCATGCATTTAACAGCTTGCAGTATCTTTGTAAAGCAGCATGAGCGTGAGCTTTCCTTTCTCGAGGGTGGGATTCAAACCAATGCATACAGAACTCAATGGAGTAGAAGTTTATCACCCAAGCTAACCGCCTCACACCAGTGTAATATGAGCAAGTACCTAGTGGGGAAAAATGGCAGCAAGACTGGTCAAATAGTCCCAGACCCGACATGCAATGCAGATAAGATTAACCGGGGGCATGGGTTTGTATCTGGAACTGTAGTTGCTTCTTTCTGCGTTTTTTTTTTTTCATTCCTGCCCACCAGTGAAGCAGTCAGGATGGTTCAGTGGTTTAAGGCACTGTGTTCAGGTTGCAGTGTCCCCTGCAGGTGTGTGTTCAAACCCCACCTCTGACAGAAAACCTGTTGCTAAACACCAATAACAGATGGGGCTCTTAGGTAGCCTAGAGTGCATTAAGTAGAGAAGCTCTCGTCTGGTAAAGGTCTGAATTTTTGTTTTGTGCAGAGAAGACAGAGACATGCTCCCTTTTCTGCCTTGAAGGGCAGAAGTTTTATTTTCTAATTACCTCAATATGCACACAAGAAGAACAGATTGAGGGCTGCGACGAGGATGGGATTCGAACCCACGCGTGCAGAGCACAATGGATTAGCAGTCCATCGCCTTAACCACTCGGCCACCTCGTCTATACAGGGCAAATCTTTTATTTTAACTGGCACATTCACAGGCGACATCTAATCTGAGTACCAGTTGAAGGTATGAATTTTCATTTTCTGTTTAGTAGACAAAGCCAGAATGGTGGAGCTGAATCATCTGACATTCCCCTTTTCTACTTTCAAGAGAAGAAATTGCATCTTCTTTACAGTTGCCTCAAAAATCTGTCCTGTGTATGGTCTTCACCAGACCATGAGCCAGGGGGCAGTGTTGGCAGAGCCCTGTATAACCCAGCTGAAAGTTCTCCTCCCCTTGTGTTAGTTCGCTAACACATATACTAAAATTGGAACGATACAGAGAAGATTAGCATGGCCCCTGCGCAAGGATGACACGCAAATTCGTGAAGCGTTCCTCATTTTTCTCACTTCAGACGGGAACACTACAGCTTAATACCTATGACATCAAGCACCTTCAGTTGAGTGCTAAATGGTAGCCAAAGAGTCTCACAGACCACCAAGGGGATTATTTCAAGAAGGTCTTGTGAGACAAAGGTCCCAAAGCCTTGTGCCATGTATTTAACAGCTTGCAGTATCTTTGTAAAGCAGGAGCTCTGTTGGCCATTGGAGCTCTGCTACCACTGAAACACCAATGCTTGGTGTTCCAAATTTGAAGTAGGTCAAAATACCGGGTCCTATAACATCCGGGGCTCTGAGTGCTGGGCTAGTTGGTAGCCAAAACTTCACAACTTCAGGCATAAATCCTTTGAAAAAATCATGACGGCTTCAGGGAGCAAACCCTACGTGAGGCATAACTCTTTTGGGAAAATCAGGACTGCCTTTCAAACTAGAGGCACGCAGGTTGAAAGACTTGTGAAACTGTCTCAGATGTTCTAGGTTGAGAGGGGAGTTGACATGCTCTGTGCCGCAGAGTTCTGTGGAGGTGTCCCGCCATAAAATTATTTAAATTATTTGGACAAATCACAACTGTCTCAAGGAAGGTGCAACCTGTGTGAACTTAAGCCATTAACAACTGACCCTTTCCCACCATGAAGGAAGAAGGGACTAACAGCCATAACAGCCAAGGTGTGTTTAAAAATATATCTCCATTTGCTTTTCCAGACCCTTACCCTTTAATGGCCATGAAGCGGTTTGTTCACTGAAGGTCTTGTGAGGCAAAGGTCCCGAAGCCTTGTACCAGGCATTTAAAATTCCCCCTGGAGCCAGTTGAAGGTATGAATTTTCATTTTCTGTTTAGTAGACAAAGCCAGAATGGTGGAGCTGAATCATCTGACATTCCCCTTTTCTACTTTCAAGAGAAGAAATTGCATCTTCTTTACAGTTGCCTCAAAAATCTGTCCTGTGGATGGTCTTCACCAGACCATGAGCCAGGGGGCAGTGTTGGCAGAGCCCTGTATAACCCAGCTGAAAGTTCTCCTCCCCTTGTGTTAGTTCGCTAACACATATACTAAAATTGGAACGATACAGAGAAGATTAGCATGGCCCCTGCGCAAGGATGACACGCAAATTCGTGAAGCGTTCCTCATTTTTCTCACTTCAGACGGGAACACTACAGCTTAATACCTATGACATCAAGCACCTTCAGTTGAGTGCTAAATGGTAGCCAAAGAGTCTCACAGACCACCAAGGGGATTATTTCAAGAAGGTCTTGTGAGGCAAAGGTCCCAAAGCCTTGTGCCATGCATTTAACAGCTTGCAGTATCTTTGTAAAGCAGCATGAGCGTGAGCTTTCCTTTCTCGAGGGTGGGATTCAAACCAATGCATACAGAACTCAATGGAGTAGAAGTTTATCACCCAAGCTAACCGCCTCACACCAGTGTAATATGAGCAAGTACCTAGTGGGGAAAAATGGCAGCAAGACTGGTCAAATAGTCCCAGACCCGACATGCAATGCAGATAAGATTAACCGGGGGCATGGGTTTGTATCTGGAACTGTAGTTGCTTCTTTCTGCGTTTTTTTTTTTTTTCATTCCTGCCCACCAGTGAAGCAGTCAGGATGGTTCAGTGGTTTAAGGCACTGTGTTCAGGTTGCAGTGTCCCCTGCAGGTGTGTGTTCAAACCCCACCTCTGACAGAAAACCTGTTGCTAAACACCAATAACAGATGGGGCTCTTAGGTAGCCTAGAGTGCATTAAGTAGAGAAGCTCTCGTCCCCTGCAGGTGTGTGTTCAAACCCCACCTCTGACAGAAAACCTGTTGCTAAACACCAATAACAGATGGGGATGCTAGTGGTGCAGTAGAGAAGCTCTCGTCTGGTAAAGGTCTGAATTTTTGTTTTGTGCAGAGAAGACAGAGACATGCTCCCCTTTTCTGCCTTGAAGGGCAGAAGTTTTATTTTCTAATTACCTCAATATGCACACAAGAAGAACAGATTGAGGGCTGCGACGAGGATGGGATTCGAACCCACGCGTGCAGAGCACAATGGATTAGCAGTCCATCGCCTTAACCACTCGGCCACCTCGTCTATACAGGGCAAATCTTTTATTTTAACTGGCACATTCACAGGCGACATCTAATCTGAGTACCAGTTGAAGGTATGAATTTTCATTTTCTGTTTAGTAGACAAAGCCAGAATGGTGGAGCTGAATCATCTGACATTCCCCTTTTCTACTTTCAAGAGAAGAAATTGCATCTTCTTTACAGTTGCCTCAAAAATCTGTCCTGTGTATGGTCTTCACCAGACCATGAGCCAGGGGGCAGTGTTGGCAGAGCCCTGTATAACCCAGCTGAAAGTTCTCCTCCCCTTGTGTTAGTTCGCTAACACATATACTAAAATTGGAACGATACAGAGAAGATTAGCATGGCCCCTGCGCAAGGATGACACGCAAATTCGTGAAGCGTTCCTCATTTTTCTCACTTCAGACGGGAACACTACAGCTTAATACCTATGACATCAAGCACCTTCAGTTGAGTGCTAAATGGTAGCCAAAGAGTCTCACAGACCACCAAGGGGATTATTTCAAGAAGGTCTTGTGAGACAAAGGTCCCAAAGCCTTGTGCCATGTATTTAACAGCTTGCAGTATCTTTGTAAAGCAGCATGAGCGTGAGCTTTCCTTTCTCGAGGGTGGGATTCAAACCAATGCATGCAGAACTCAATGGATTAGAAGTTTGTCACCCAAGCTAACCGCCTCACACCAGTGTATTATGAGCAAGTACCTAGTGGGGAAAATGGCAGCAAGACTGGTCAAATAGTACCAGACCCGACATGCAATGCAGATAAGATTAACCTTCTTTGTGCATTTTTTTTTCATTCTTGCCCACTATTGAGACAGTCAGGATGGCCGAGCGGTCTAAGGCGCTGCGTTCAGGTCGCAGTCTCCACTGGAGGCGTGGGTTCGAATCCCACTTCTGACAGGAACACTATTGCCTAACATCAACAATAGAGGGGGCTCTCAGTGGAGGGTAGTTGGCAGTATTTAGAGAAACTCTTGTGCAGTAAAGGCCAAGCCCAGATGCTTTTTAAATGCAGACAGGAACATTACAGCTTAATACCTATGACATCAAGCACCTTCAGCTGAGGGCTGAATGGTAGCCAAAGAGTCTCACAGACCACCAAGGGGATTATTTCGAGGTCTTGTGAGGCAAAGGTCCCAAAGCCTTGTGCCATGTATTTAACAGCTTGCAGTATCTTTGTAAAGCAGGAGCTCTGTTGGCCATTGGAGCTCTGCTACCACTGAAACACCAATGCTTGGTGTTCCAAATTTGAAGTATGTCAAAATACCGGGTCCTATAACATCCGGGGCTCTGAGTGCTGGGCTAGTTGGTAGCCAAAACTTCACAACTTCAGGCATAAATCCTTTGAAAAAATCATGACGGCTTCAGGGAGCAAACCCTACGTGAGGCATAACTCTTTTGGGAAAATCAGGACTGCCTTTCAAACTAGAGGCACGCAGGTTGAAAGACTTGTGAAACTGTCTCAGATGTTCTAGGTTGAGAGGGGAGTTGACATGCTCTGTGCCGCAGAGTTCTGTGGAGGTGTCCCGCCATAAAATTATTTAAATTATTTGGACAAATCACAACTGTCTCAAGGAAGGTGCAACCTGTGTGAACTTAAGCCATTAACAACTGACCCTTTCCCACCATGAAGGAAGAAGGGACTAACAGCCATAACAGCCAAGGTGTGTTTAAAAATATATCTCCATTTGCTTTTCCAGACCCTTACCCTTTAATGGCCATGAAGCGGTTTGTTCACTGAAGGTCTTGTGAGGCAAAGGTCCCGAAGCCTTGTACCAGGCATTTAAAATTCCCCCTGGAGCCAGTTGAAGGTATGAATTTTCATTTTCTGTTTAGTAGACAAAGCCAGAATGGTGGAGCTGAATCATCTGACATTCCCCTTTTCTACTTTCAAGAGAAGAAATTGCATCTTCTTTACAGTTGCCTCAAAAATCTGTCCTGTGGATGGTCTTCACCAGACCATGAGCCAGGGGGCAGTGTTGGCAGAGCCCTGTATAACCCAGCTGAAAGTTCTCCTCCCCTTGTGTTAGTTCGCTAACACATATACTAAAATTGGAACGATACAGAGAAGATTAGCATGGCCCCTGCGCAAGGATGACACGCAAATTCGTGAAGCGTTCCTCATTTTTCTCACTTCAGACGGGAACACTACAGCTTAATACCTATGACATCAAGCACCTTCAGTTGAGTGCTAAATGGTAGCCAAAGAGTCTCACAGACCACCAAGGGGATTATTTCAAGAAGGTCTTGTGAGGCAAAGGTCCCAAAGCCTTGTGCCATGCATTTAACAGCTTGCAGTATCTTTGTAAAGCAGCATGAGCGTGAGCTTTCCTTTCTCGAGGGTGGGATTCAAACCAATGCATGCAGAACTCAATGGATTAGAAGTTTGTCACCCAAGCTAACCGCCTCACACCAGTGTATTATGAGCAAGTACCTAGTGGGGAAAATGGCAGCAAGACTGGTCAAATAGTACCAGACCCGACATGCAATGCAGATAAGATTAACCTTCTTTGTGCATTTTTTTTCATTCTTGCCCACTATTGAGACAGTCAGGATGGCCGAGCGGTCTAAGGCGCTGCGCTCAGGTCGCAGTCTCCACTGGAGGCGTGGGTTCGAATCCCACTTCTGACAGGAACACTATTGCCTAACATCAACAATAGAGGGGGCTCTCAGTGGAGGGTAGTTGGCAGTATTTAGAGAAACTCTTGTGCAGTAAAGGCCAAGCCCAGATGCTTTTTAAATGCAGACAGGAACATTACAGCTTAATACCTATGACATCAAGCACCTTCAGCTGAGGGCTGAATGGTAGCCAAAGAGTCTCACAGACCACCAAGGGGATTATTTAGAGGTCTTGTGAGGCAAAGGTCCCAAAGCCTTGTGCCATGTATTTAACAGCTTGCAGTATCTTTGTAAAGCAGGAGCTCTGTTGGCCATTGGAGCTCTACACTGAAACACCAATGCTTGGTGTTCCAAATTTGAAGTATGTCAAAATACCGGGTCCTATAACATCCGGGGCTCTGAGTGCTGGGCTAGTTGGTAGCCAAAACTTCACAACTTCAGGCATAAATCCTTTGAAAAATCATGACGGCTTCAGGAGCAAACCCTACGTGAGGCATAACTCTTTTGGGAAAATCAGGACTGCCTTTCAAACTAGAGGCACGCAGGTTGAAAGACTTGTGAAACTGTCTCAGATGTTCTAGGTTGAGAGGAGTTGACATGCTCTGTGCCGCAGAGTTCTGTGGAGGTGTCCCGCCATAAAATTATTTAAATTATTTGGACAAATCACAACTGTCTCAAGGAAGGTGCAACCTGTGTGAACTTAAGCCATTAACAACTGACCCTTTCCCACCATGAAGGAAGAAGGGACTAACAGCCATAACAGCCAAGGTGTGTTTAAAAATATATCTCCATTTGCTTTTCCAGACCCTTACCCTTTAATGGCCATGAAGCGGTTTGTTCACTGAAGGTCTTGTGAGGGTAAGGTCCGAAGCCTTGTACCAGGCATTTAAAATTCCCCCTGGAGCCAGTTGAAGGTATGAATTTTCATTTTCTGTTTAGTAGACAAAGCCAGAATGGTGGAGCTGAATCATCTGACATTCCCCTTTCTACTTTCAAGAGAAGAAATTGCATCTTCTTTACAGTTGCCTCAAAATTGTCCTGTGGATGGTCTTCACCAGACCATGAGCCAGGGGGCAGTGTTGGCAGAGCCCTGTATAACCCAGCTGAAAGTTCTTCCTCCCCTTGTGTTAGTTCGCTAACACATTTACTAACATTGGAACGATACAGAGAAGATTAGCATGGCTCCTGCTTTAAGGATGACACGCAAATTCTGAAGCGTTCCTCATTTTTCTCACTTCAGACGGGAACACTACAGCTTAATACCTATGACATCAAGCACCTTCAGTTGAGTGCTAAATGGTAGCCAAAGAGTCTCACAGACCACCAAGGGGATTATTTCAAGAAGGTCTTGTGAGGCAAAGGTCCCAAAGCCTTGTGCCATGCATTTAACAGCTTGCAGTATCTTTGTAAAGCAGCATGAGCGTGAGCTTTCTTTTCTCGAGGGTGGGATTCAAACCAATGCATACAGAACTCAATGGAGTAGAAGTTTATCACCCAAGCTAACCGCCTCACACCAGTGTAATATGAGCAAGTACCTAGTGGGGAAATGGCAGTAAGACTGTCTGGTCAAATAGTCCCAGACCCGACATGCAATGCAGATAAGATTAACCTGGGCATGGGTTTGTATCTGGAACTGTAGTTGCTTTTGCTTTTTTCATTCCTGCCCACCAGTGAAGCGGTCGGATGGTTCAGTGGTTTAAGGCACTGTGTTCAGGTTGCAGTGTCCCCCGCAGGTTTCAAACCCCACCTCTGACAGAAACCTGCTGCAAACACCAATAACAGATGGGGCTCTTAGGTAGCCTAGAGGCATTAGTAGAGAAGTCTCGCTGCAGGGTCTAAACTAACAGTCTGTCTAAACATCTGCTGATGGGGCTTTGGTGTGCAGAGAAGCATAGAGAGATGCTCCCTTTTCTGCCTTGTTTGGGCAGACAGAGACATTTTCTAATGGCGCAGTTTTCAATATGCACACAAGAAGAACAGATTGAGGGCTGCGACGAGGATGATTCTTAACCCACGCCGTGCAGAGCACAAATGGATTAGCAGTCCATCGCTTAACCACTGGCCACCCTCGTCTATACAGGGCAAATTTTATTTTAACTGGCACATTCACAGGCGACATCTAATCTGAGTACCAGTTGAAGGTATGAATTTTCATTTTCTGTTTAGTAGACAAAGCCAGAATGGTGGAGCTGAATCATCTGACATTCCTTTTCTACTTTCAAGAGAAGAAATTGCATCTTCTTTACAGTTGCCTCAAAAATCTGTCCTGTATGGTCTTCACCAGACCATGAGCCAGCAGGTGTTGGCAGAGCCCTGTATAACCCAGCTGAAAGTTCTCCTCCCCTTGTGTTAGTTCGCTAACACATATACTAAAATTGGAACGATACAGAGAAGATTAGCATGGCTCCCCGCAAGGATGACACGCAAATTCGTGAAGTTTCCTCATTTTTCTCACTTCAGACGGGAACACTACAGCTTAATACCTATGACATCAAGCACCTTCAGTTGAGTGCTGTGGTAGCCAAAGAGTCTTCACAGACCACCAAGGGATTATTTCAAGAAGGTCTCCAGAGACAAAGGTCCCAAAGCCTGTGTGCCATGTATTTAACAGCTTGCAGTATCTTTGTAAAGGCATGACGTGGAGCTTCCTTTCTCTGGAGGGATTCAACCTATGCATGCAGAACTCAATGGATTAGAAGTTTGTCACCCAAGCTAACCGCCTCACACCAGTGTATTATGAG
>JAWCTZ010001106.1:0-24558 GCA_036850595.1 Rhyacichthys aspro | reverse complement strand
AAGAAGGACTTGAGAAGCACCTGAAAAGTGAACGCGACAGTGCCCGGAGTGCTTCGATGACTACGGACACCACAATATATATAATATATAGAAAAGTCTGGATATATTGAATGAAGTTATGAACATATTCAATGAAAAGTCAAAATATACTGAATGAAGTTGCAAACTTATAGAATGAAAAGTCTGAATATATTGAATGAAAAGTCTGAATATTTTGAATGAAGTTACAAATATAGTGAATTAGAGTTGCTCTGATCTGAGGCATGAAGGGGAAACATTCATTTAGGAGATTTAATTGTTTTGAACATGACACAGATTCATAAAAATGCAACATCCACAAACTTTGTTCACTGCCCACAGCTTATTTGAAGTACTGTTCTTATGATTATTGTAGTAATATTGCAAGGAAAGGTTTTCTGACAAGGCATTTGGACGGAGGTTTGAGGTGAAGATTTCGTCCCTCATCCAGGGACTTTGTCAATTCTGAGTCCAACTCGAAAAGAGCTGAGATATATCTCTCAGAGGGAGGGATTTAGCCTGAGACTACTGTGATTGGACAAGGCTAGACTGGTTTCATAGTTGTTAAGAATTGAATGGGCAGTGTGGGCTGATGTGGTGATGAGTCGTTCGCATAACTGCTAACTCCAGGTGTTAGGTTCATACTAAAGTGAAACTGTTTTGATTTTCAATAAAACACTGTTGTAAATGTACGAGAGGTTGTATTTGAGGCCACCTCCTCTGTTGTTGAACAGTTGAAGTTTTTCCAGTTAAAATCAGAATTAACACAAGTCCCTTGGATAAGGGGTGAAACGTCTTTATCTCAAAACTACGTCCAGATGCCTTGTCAGAAAACCTTTTCTTGAATATGTCCTGGATGACTGACACAATGTGTGTGTGTGTGTGTGTGTGTATTGCAGACCCACCATCAGTCCCAACCACCGCAGCTGACCCTCACCCTCCAGAACTGCCCCCTAAAGGTCGCAGGCGGCAGCCCACAGCAAAGGTGAGCATTTTATTATTGTTGTTTTACATTGCGGTTTAGTAAAAACATGTTGATAGTGTGGTGAAAGAGGGTGTAATATATAGCTATTACAAAAAGGGAAATTAGTTTTTTATCCCAATTCACTCATGAACAAAATGACAATTTAGTTTCTTTTGGGCCTTTTTTGGTTAGGTCGGATGTTACTTAAAAAGAACTACAAAGTAGAAACATGAAAACGTGTTTCCAGATAATAGATACATATATAGTATATTGATAGTTTGATTTATAAGAAATGTCCATGTTTCTACATTGTTAGTCCACACTTTTAATGTTAGAAATTTGATCAAAATTGATTATACATTGTAACCCATTAATATTATCTTACTATCCCCTCACTTTGCTATGCTATTATTGAGCTATGCTCTTATTAGTATTCTAATAGAAAGTACTAAGTATACCTCAAAGACACATATTTTTCACCAGGTTCTGACGAATAAAGCAAAGTTTGGGGAAACCTATCAGTGGTTCTGTTTTAACTGTTAAACACAAGGACAACATTTTGGTTCTTCTGGCTGTTCTGGTGTGTTATGTCTCAAATGTTAGAGAAACATTATTAGAGACACATCCTTAGCACTACCCCTGTTGCACTTCTGATTCCAGGATGTTCCTGAGTGTGTTAGCCCCACCATGAAGAAACCTCCTGTGAGTTAACTGCAGTGCTGTCTGTCTCCTAACAAGTTTGACAATATATAAACACATCATTGCATTTTATCAGAACTATACTTTCTTAATCAAATGGAGGATAGACCAGACATAATAGTGTCTGTTGAATGTAAAATACATTTGTACCTTTCCTACTCTTGCTATATCACCAGTTAAAGAGAATGTCTTTGTTCACTATACACATATTTCTCTTATTCTGTCCTAGATCTATTTTAAGAAGGTCTTCTATGGATGCCCTCTTAAGATCAACTGCTCAACGACGTGGGAAAACCCAACAACAAAAGGTAGACTCCATGTTATTCTACCTTTGCTGTATACACCTGTTTTTTGCCTGTTAGTGGTTCAGACTTGCCATGTTTGGTGCGGATCAATTGGACTTTGGTGCGTCTGATTTGTGACTGTGGTTCACTTGAATAAGTGGAATGCTTCCATACCAACCTTACCCCTTCAAAACTGAGGTCTTGGAGCGCTTCCAACTGAACTCTGGTACAGTTTGATTGAAATGTCAACCTCAAGTGCACCGCAGACATCTAGACGAGCCCAAACAGGAAGAGCATCATAAAGTGGGGATGAAAATGTCTCGTAAGACTAGGACTCGATCTGAATAAAAAAGATGGCTCCTGAGTCCTTGTCCTAACTCTTGTTCCTTAACCTTTGAGACCAACATCACGAGGTCAACAGTTAGGAGGTTCCTTATTGATTAAGGAAAGGAACGACAGAAGTGTTTTGTCTCCGACATCACTAACCTCAGCAGGGAACAATGGAGAAAGTTACACTATCTCACACCCACGGACGGAAACATCAACTCTTTTATCCACACACATTCCAGCACTTCACCACATAATCCTCCAAAACCACGTCCGTCCCAATTATTAGTTAGTGAAATGATACGAGCACTGGGGTAGGGTATGGATAAAAATACGTTTAATGAAAAGCCTATAACACCATATATTGATTGAAAATATATATACATTTGTGAATGAGGGATTACCATAAATAAATCAACTACAGTGAATAAGTTCCATTTAATTATTCATTTTTTTCTATTTAATTACACAATTTAAAAAGTCTAGAATCACAAAAATATTGTCACCATAAAAAGTAAAAATCTGTACAAACAATACAGAAAGCAAAACAAGTCAGAAACATGAGCATGAGGTTTTAAAATAAATAACATGGATGGCTTGAAGTGACTAAATGAAGTTATGGATCTGAAACAAAAAGACAACCTGTTACAATCAGAGGGGCTTTATAATAAAATGATCTATGACCAACTTCTTTATGAATCCTTGGGGGAATGAGCGATACTGGGTATGTCTGAAGATGTGTATGAAACTAAATATTGTTTAAAAGAAATAAAAGTTAAATTAAATACTTTTAAAATGAATTGAAGCCAGTGATACTGCCGTCTATTGTTGGGCTGCAGCCAATTTAGTCTTTCATAAAGTACATGTGTTTCATACGGACATTTCAAGATGCTGTTCTGTGGTGAAGAGATTAGTGCACCCAACTGGTGCAGGAGACTGTTGGCTCAAATCCCCTGAGAAGCAATTCCACCTACAGACCCAGCCCATGCTAGTCCCAAACCCAGGTAAAATGAGAAGGGTAGTCAGGAAGGGCATCCGTATAAAACATTGCCAAGCTATTCATCTTAACTAAAGAAATTTTGGTATCATTGTTTAGATTACTTGCTTTTGCAAGTTATGACAGCAGTTGGATTTTACACTGCACCGCATGCCACAGTGTGGCAAGAGCAAACTAAACCAAGCAAACTACAGAACGAAGTTGACCACTGTAGAGGTCCCGTTAGCTCCATGCCATGTCCCAGTGGGATATAAGCTGCAGATGGCTGAGTCCACAGCCAGGCAGCTTTGATACCACTCATGCCATAGGTGGGCATCTGAGATGCGGTCAGCTGGAGTTATTCTGCAGGAGCTCAAAAGACTGGTTGAAACTGAAGCCTTTGCTTTATGACGGGTAAAGGTAAAGGCTCTCAGTGCAGTCTATTTTGAAGGTCACTGTGTGTGTTGTTTGAGCGCCGTCTGCGGTTTTTTGTGGATGAGTGAAAAGTAACCTCCATGCTGCCAAGAGAATTATTTTTGAAGACTATAAAAATATTTTATGAGTTTTTCTGAGTATTTTAATATTTAAAGGTCCCATATTATGCTAAATCGACTTTTCTGAGCTTTTAACCATGTTCTAACGTTGTTTCTACCTCAAACACATACCCAAAGTTGTGTTTTGTTTCATTCGCGCATGTTTAAGTAATTTATTTAGTTTGAGTTACAGTCCTTAAAACGAGCTGTTTCACGCAATGACGTCAATAAGTGAAATAAACCACTCCTCTCCAGGAAGTGCTCCTCCACACTCCTCCAGCCCCTCTCCTGCACTGTCAACAAGTGCCGTGCTCCGCAGCTCAGACACAGAGAAGCATCGCTGCTACTGTGTTAGCTTACTTACCGTCAGCAACATTCGGCTGTGGGAGTTTTACTGCGTTGTTTTCTCTCCCAAAAAGAATTAACATGTAAGAAGTGGTTGGAGTTTATTATTCGAAACTCCCAGGGTAAAGTAGCCAAACTGGTTTTTGTCTGTAACCAACACTTCACTGAAGACTGCTTCGAAAACCTCAACATGGTCCAAAATTTTAAAAAAGGGTGCTAATCCCACTATAAAAGACACCGAAGAGGAGCCCAGAGCAGTAAGTACTACTATATTGCTAATGATAATTTCGAGTAGAGTTTTGTATAGTTTCGAGTTTTGTATAGCTTATGTTTAAAGATAATATCTTTGTTTTCATTCTTTATAAAATGCAAAACTGCTGCTCATGTTGCTAAAGCACATTTTGATAAGTAGCGGCTGTTACCTTTTCATGGCAAAAACAAAGAGGTGTGAAAAGTGTCTGTAGGTTGTAGTCACATTGTCTAGTTGATTAGACCGTCGTCTTACTGTTGTTATGCTAACAGTGTGTGAATAGGGTTAGATGTGTTTGACCCTCGTTTCTTATCACGCTCTTAGGTTAGACAATGACAACTGAGTATCTATTGTATTTTCCAGAGCACTTCTCAAGAATCGTCCAGCTTCACAGAACATACATTTCACCAACCAGAAGCAGTAGTAAATGTACAGGCAACCTCTGCATTGGTGCTAACTAGATCTGTGGCTACACAGTTATCTGCAAGCAGTCTGAGGTTACACCACTTCAGAAGTAAAGGTAAACAATGCAACAAAAACCCAGATCATATGAATTATACAAAAATGAACAACAACATAAGAGTACACACAAAAATGTAGGTCTTTGGTGTGTTTTTAGTCATGCATTTCATCAGGCATCCATAGAGCATTAGAGCTACAAGTACTCAATACTTTATCAGATTAGAAGTATGTTATTTTACAACAATTCAATGAAGAAAGAAATAGCACTGTGTGTTAGATCAGAACAGCTTGTACACAAGATGAATACATGTCCCCAGTACGAAGCCAGTTTCCCAGTACCTTTTTTAATTCATTTTGCATATAGTGTATGTACATTCTTTACAAATTACAACAAACAGCCTGATATAACCTGATGTGCCTCTTCCAGACTTGGTGAAGAGCAGGAGACAGAAATGTTCAATGTTACATACTAATGTATGTTTTTCATGTTGATTTAGCTCACTTAAT
Source organism: Rhyacichthys aspro (assembly GCA_036850595.1). Lineage (NCBI taxonomy): Eukaryota > Metazoa > Chordata > Actinopteri > Gobiiformes > Rhyacichthyidae > Rhyacichthys > Rhyacichthys aspro. Next base: position 19,193 of record JAWCTZ010001106.1, on the reverse strand, counting down.
CATCTTTAAATGTGACACACTGCTGTTGTTCTATCACAGGTGTCCAAGCAGCTGTTGCCACTACAAATAGGAGCACACAGGAGGGAATGACCACTCTGATGCTTGCTCCGAGAAATCCCCAGCACCAGCTCACAAAACTCCTGCATGCAACAAACCTGAGTCGCCTGGAAGAAGAGACAAAGATGTTTGGCGATATGCTCCTTAGCAAAACCTAAATAATTTGTATTTATGTGGATTTTATAATAAAAAATTTATGATTGGAATTACACCAGTCTTTTAAATTAGCACTTACTCTTCTTCTGTTCTTCTTTTAACTGGTCCATAGTCTGTACGATAAATGTTATTTATATTTTGAAGAGTATATATGTTCAAGCAGTTGGCCTCCAGGCCAGGATGTGCTGTAATACACGGAGGAGGAGCAAGAAGCTGATTTATTTGCCTTAAAACCTAAAAATGAAAAATGATGATCAGTATTTACAGTAATGTAAAGCTGCATTTACATTTACAAAACCAATTACATGTAGTTTTCATTTTACTACAAGGTTGCAGGAATGCTATCATTCATAGCATTTTATTATAACAGCAGCAGTCTTGTGCTGTAAGCCTGTAAGTATGGGTGTGCACCATAGTCTATTTGAAAACAACATAACGTGGTAAGACAGGCATAATAGTTGAAACTTTATTACACAAATATTACTGCATAGCTCTACATATTGCTAGGCTACTTTATTATAGTTCTTTCAATACACTGCACACCAGCTCCTTAGGAGTCTCCAGGCAGCATACATTCTCAACTTCAGTAGGCATTGTACGGTCATTTCCACATGTGCACCGATAAACAGAAGCAGTTAACACGCGCTATGCTACGGGCTACACCATAGAAACATACACAATAAATAGTTTCTCATTTACCAAGCAGAAACGTCTTGTAGAAGCCTTCGAGGTCTTTGTGTTTGCTCATGTTCTTAAACTCAGAGTCAGACTCTGGGTCGAAGATATACGGCTCATTTACTCTCAAAGCCATTGATGAAAAGTTATTACTACGATGTACCGTGTTTACTTCAGTCTGTTTCCAGCGGCGTACGTAGAGGTACCGTGACGTCAGGCAGGAAGTGGGCGGAGCCAACACGGAAGAGCTGAGCCTTAAAGTGACAGCCCCAAATCAGACCGTTCACTTTGGACTCATGATGAGAGCTCATTCAGACCGCTTGTATAAGATACTTATTGAGTGTTTCATGTTGCAGAACGTGATATGGTAACCTAAATGTATCCAAAATACACTGTATAAAGTTCAAAATAGCATAATATGGGACCTTTAAAGATTTGCAAAATCTTTCAAATTGTTCCTTTCAAAAAGATTTAAACCATCAGAGGGGCTGATTCTCTAATGCTGGACTCTAACCTCTGTAACAGGAGACTGTGGTTTATATTTTCCGGCTGGACTGAGCACAAAAAGGACTAGGACAGAGACCAGTGCATTATCTGAAGCAACAGAGCAGATCAGTGGTAACTAGCTGTTTCTGTGCTATGGTGTGGTCTAAACCCTGTTTAAAATCTTCAAAAAAGTTCAAAAATTATTATTATTATTATTATTGTTATTATTAAGTTCTAACTGAACTACAACTTTTTCAAGGATTGAAAATAAAAGAGAGATTAGATATTGGTGTATAATTTTCTATGGACTGAATCAAGGGTTTAATCCATGAAGATTTAAAGGACTGCGGAGCAACCTGTTTTTAAAGAAGTGTTTATTGTATTCAAATGGTTTTATTCATTAACGCAAAGACCTCTTTAAAGATTTCAGAGGGGGGCCTTAAGATACAGGTTCAAGTTTGAAAGGACATAATGATTGAGGTTAATTCAGCCAAGTCTCCTGGAGTGAAGCAGTCTAACATTAAAAATGGTTTCATATTGGCCTCGACTGATAACGCACTAATCTTCTCTGAGCTGATAATGGGATGGATCTGATTTATTTTATCTCTAACTTTGGTGATTTTATTATTGAAACACTGGTCCAACAAATGCCAGCTGTGAATGCTTGGTGGACCTGGGATTTTTGCTTGTGGACCAAAATAAAAAGATTGTTTTCTGTTTTGGTGCCAACCGACTACAAGTGTGAACACACCCTAAAGAATTTTTTTCTTATGTCTCTCTTCAGACCAACACCTGATCCTTGGAGCGGACGAGGGCATCTATACCCTTAACTTAAACAGCAGTGAGGCCACCATGGAGCTGGTATGGACTCTTTATGGACATGGTAGTCACTATACACACTGAGAATTCACACAGGTCTGGGCATCCTGACTACCTCTGTATTCAGGTTTAGGTGTCCATAAGTTTATGGCGGGTTGTCCACTTTCTTTAAAAAATGTAGGCTTTGAGTTGATTTTTAAATAGTAATAAAGTGAGTAAGTGCCTTATTTACAGGAAGTCACTACAGCGGAGTAATCTGCATGAGTAGAAAACAATAGCTGGTGATCAATTACAAGTGGAATTTTTGCATATCATTTATTGAGAAAAAAAAGCATTAATGGCTATGGGATGCAGACATGGGGGATGACCTGCAATCATAGGAACATTTTGTGTATGTTACTAATGTTTGCCATGTGAGGAGTAGCATGGACATAATTTAAACAAAATCCATAAAAATGTTTTATGTGTGTTTTCTGCTCCGTCTATTTTCCTATTCAGTACTTAAGATTCTGTTGGATGAGATCCATGTGTGAATGCTATATCTGCTTTCTTCAGTATGTCAAATACCACATGAATTTATGGTACAGAAACATCCATTTAGTTCTCAATATCTTGTCTTATTGTTCACAGGTTATTTAAACCTGTGCAGTTTGGCGTCAGATTCTGTGAATGTATGAACGAAAACAGTACAAAAAAATTACACAAATGTTAATTGTGATAAACATAATCTTTATTTGTCATATAGAGCTTCACATTGATGAGTGAGTGTGCTTTATTCTGGTTTGTGGAGGACATGAAATACTGGTACAGTTTCTGCTACTTTCTGAACATATTGACCAGGGCGAATGTACAAAATAAATGGAGGACATACATTAATTCTGCTCTTCAGGCTGGGATAATATCAGGTTTGCACGTTTTAGTACAAACAAAGTACTTTCAAACAAATATTTTATTTTAAAAGAATGCATCTGGACATAGTTTTTAAAGGCCAAACTGAGGTATAACATCCGTTGAATTGGCCATGTCTTCTTTCTCTTACAGTTGTTTCCTGGGAAATGCACCTGGGTCTACTACATTAACAACGTCCTCATGTCTGTTTCAGGTAAATTAATAGCTTTATAAATATTTATTGAAAGGTTCTACTGAGTCAAGGGCTATATGTTGTTGCCATCAATGGGGGGGTCTAGCCCCCCAAATTAGTCCATACAAAGCAGCATAGTCATAAGCAGCAACATTTTTTGGATAAAACATGCAAACACTACAGTATATCGAAGCACAATGAAAAGCAGGAATACAATGGCTGTTTCCCAATTACCAGGATCCTTCATTGGGTTCTCCAAAGGACCCCTTTTGGAGGAAACCAGCTGGAGGAGGTGTGTTCCAAATGGTTCCAAAGCCCACCTCCTCTGAGGACCATTTAGCTCCACAGATGATTTTGTACTTTTTTCATGAGCCAAGGATCAGTTTTATGCTCTCAATTAAACTGTCATTATGATCTACAGCGTTTTTTAATGTGTTAATTTTTGGAAAAGGACCCTGGCAATTGGGAAAAGGCAGCAGCAGATACATTCACCGCCGAACACAAGATGGCAGCAGCAGGGGTTTATTGCTGACAGGTCTGATTACTAATGATCCAACATTTTTAAATGTTGGATCATTAAATGTGGTCAAATAGCCCAGTCATCATCTTCTGGTCAATCTGTGTTCTGGTAGACTAAGTTATTTTTGTTGGACATTTAATTACCCATGTGAGATCAAATCAGTTGTTTGTTTGACATTTTTTCTGGCTACCCAGTTTTGTTTTTGCCATCCGCGCCTCAACAGCAGCATTGTAACTAGGGATGCATTGATCCAATACTCACATCGAAAACTAGTGCCAATCCAGGCAACAAAGCTGGATCCGATATCAAAGACAAAAACATAATTATTGACCCACCAAATGAAGACAGACAGCTGCCCATCACTGCATTCTCGACTGCAGGTAGGCAGAGATGTACCCGAGTGAGCCGAGAAGACAACTCAGCTCAAAGCAAAAATGTTCTCATGAGATCGTCCTTTGTTTTGTCGAGGGGAGAGGGATTTAAGGAAGTTTAATTTTTATGCATTGTTTAATTTTGAGCTACAAAACACAGGATGTAGCCTATATCTTTGTTTCTGTAAACACTGCAAAAATACATGCTCTCAATACTAGAAAAATTCTAGTTTCGAGCAGAAATAGACTAGAAACAAGTTACTTGCTGCCAGTGCAGCAAGAGAATTTTACTTATCAAGATTAATTAAAATAACGAAAAAACTAAATCTAGAAACACTTAATTCTAGACAATAAATTAAGCCAGATAAACTAGCATATAAATGCTTGTTACTTTTTATGTGCTTCTTAATTTGATCAAATAATTCCTACAAACAGCACACTTGTGAAGATTATATTTCTTATTTCAAGAGTTTTTCCCTCAAAACAAGACCCCAAATTTAATGAAATCAAGCATACAGCTTTGTCAATTTATTTTTTTCATTATGAATTACTTTGTACATTACACATTTTTAGATTTTTTCCAATGTGCCTAAAACATCTACTATCATCCCAGTACCAAAAACCACATCAGTCTCCTGCCTCAACGACTACCGGCCAATTGCACTCACCCCCACTATCATGAAGTGTTTGGAAAGGCTGGTAATGTCACGCATTAGGAGCGCTATTAATCTGTCAGCTGACCCCCATCAATATGCATACAGGAAAAACCATTCCATGGCAGATGCCATCTCAGTTGTCCTACATCATGCCCTCACACATCTGGAAAATAAGAACTCCTATGTGAGTCTGCTGTTTTTGGACTTTAGCTCAGCCTTCAATACACTCATCCCACTCTAGTAACTAAACTGTCAGTGCTCGGGTTGCCATCGTCCTTCTGCAATTGGGTTCTGAACTTTTTGACCAACAGACCACATACTGTGAAGATCAACAATATCTCATCCTCCAGTGTCTCTCTCAACACAGGCTCTCCGCAAGGCTCTGTTCTCAGTCCACTCCTCTATACCCTGCTAACATATGACTGCACAGCTCATTACGCTAACAACCTCATAGTCAAGTTTGCAGATGATACAGCTATGGTGGGCCTCATCACAAACAACAATGAGACGGCCAACAGACAGGAGGTGGACGAACTGGTAAAGTGGTGCAAACATAACAACTTGATCCTTAACATCAGCAAAACAAAGGAGATGCTGATAGACTTCCTCAGGTCTGGCCCTACCGCTGCCCCCCTCTTCATTGATGGTGCTGCTGTAGAAACTGTCCCCTGTTTTAAATATCTGGGTGTCTACATCTCCAACAACTTCAGCTGGCGGACAAATACTTCATGCATCATCAAAATGGCCCACCAGCACCTGTTCTTTCTGAGGAAGCTGAAGAGGGCGGAACTGAACACCTCCATACTCATCTCCTTCTACATGCATTGTGGAAAGCATTTTGACTTCATGACTACATGGTGAAATGACAATAAAAGAATCCAATCCAAACTTTTTGTAAACTTCTGTGGTACAAACAGGACTGAGGCCTTGAACAATTGAGATTTGTCTTAAGTTCAATAAATAAATTAAACATGTTTTGTCTGAATCTGCAACTCACTTCTCTGCCAGTGCAGATCATTTCAAAGTAATGCTTTCGACTTTGTTCTAACTCACTGTCTTTATACACCACAAATTCTGGAGGACTGGGGAGCTGTAAGGTCCTCAATGGGCTTTGATTCACAGGAGTAGAAGTCTCAGGGCTGACTGAAGACACAGTTTCAGCTTTGCCTTGTAAAGCGGGACTGTCTTCATGGGATGGGGTCAAAATAAATGGATATATTTAACAAGCTAGCCTAGGACAGGCCACTTCATTTTTGCATGTTCATTGCCTCTTCCCTCAACCGCAATGACTGTCTTCAATTAGAAAGGCTGAGAAGAAAGTGCTTGTGGACATGGGTGTTGCATACATGCACTGCAAGGGTTTGGAATGTGGTCAAATGAGAGCGCAAATGTTATTTGTGCATATCTTCCATTCATTTTAAAGTTCCTTTACCTTTTTATGCGAGGGTTACCCACTTTCATTAGCATAAAACAGTACACACACACGTTTTACAGAAAAAGTAGCAACAGTTAAAGTGATTAAAATGCTATTTTTAACAAAGGTTACTCCCAATGCAAATACTGGTAAATCCAATATATTTACATTTACTGGGTACTTCAAATAGCCTTGATTTACACCGTTGTGGCTGTGGACCATGCGTAAAGTCAAGTCACACTAGCTTGCACTAAAACTAGCATTAGCTTGCTGTTTTGGCTAGATTGGGAGCCAAATTTCAATCTAATTATATTACTGCACCAGCTCCCTGCTGTAACTGAACTTACAATAGTGAACAATTACAACTAAAATAAAAAATAATATTATAAATAATATACATTTTTACAGTACACCTTACCTCAGTTTGTTGGTCAGTTACAATCTCTGCGTTCAACCGTTCTTAGATGCTGCGACAAGATGGCGCTGGGTCACAACACTTGGATCACTTTGAGGGGGTTGGAGCTATGCAATTGGTATAAATACAATTAATGACATCCATCATTTTTCGTTTATGAGATGAACAATGAAATTTGTTTTATTAGGTGGTTGCAGTACATGCTGCAACCACCTATTGTTATCCTTTTTATTTATTATTATTATAGCGCACTTTTTCGGCGCGTTTCAACTCCTCAGCCATTTATCCGATTTTCGTCATTCAAACTTTAAAACGTGTCTAAATTCTGGGACAATGGAGCTATTACTTTTGGTAATTGTGCCTTTTATAGTTTTCGCAAAATTTTGCTTTTTATGGCCTTTTTTTCCCCAGCTATTCCTTATGGGACTTCTGCCAAATTCTGTTTTTTCTGCCTTTTCTTCTGCTTCTTCTGCCCCTTACAGCTTCTGCCTAGTTTCACCTTTTCGCACCGTTCAAACTTTAAACGAATCCCAAGAAATGGGGCTATATTCGTACCAAATAACTTTTTCGTAACTTTTACTGTTTTCAAATACTGGCTGTGTAAAAAAAAAGAACTTTTTCAAGATTCTAATGGCTATAATGCGTTGTCATGGTTGCTAGGGGGCGTCGCTAGAGTGTACACTCTAACTTTTGCCCTCTTCCATTTCTGCCCTTTACATCCCCTTTAATCCCTTTTCAGTCCCACAAATTTTACTCTAGTACACAAATTATATATGAAAAACCTAGAGATTTTCGTCCTCTTTCAGAAAATGTAACTCTCGAGCTGTATCTTTACAGAATTTGAATAAACTGCTCGGAAGTGTCAGCTGGGCCAGTCGATGTCCCCATTGACTTCCATGTTCTAGATGTCTAAACTTTTCTTCTCATACACAGAATTTTTAGGAGTTTTCGTATCGTCTGCTGAGGCTCAGTTTTGATCAAAACTACATAAATCTTATATCCACGCGTTCAGCAGAGTCTCCTGTCGCTCACAGTGTCAACGTATTTTTTCTACTGTTCATAATTTTTGAATAAGATGCATTAGTTTGAAGGCTTTACTCGAGACCAACAAGGTGTGTTCTGTTGGTAATTAGCCTGATGATATCATCCTTTTAAGAGTGACATTAATGGTTAGAACCTCTGTATTATTTAGCACAATGAATTGAGAGTTGGTCCCATTGCCAAAAGGTTAGGTGTTCAAATCCCACCCTTGACGAAAGTAAATTTAGCTTTTACTTTAAATAGAATTAGATCCAGGACAAAACCAGACCCAGCCCAGTCCAGACCCCACCAGGACAAGGACCAAGATGAGGAACCAAGACCTGGACCAGGACAAGACCACAACTGAACCAGGACCAAGACCTGCACAGAGACCAGGACCAGACCAAGAATAGACCAGGACTAGACCAAAATCAGGATCAGACCAAGTCCAGGACCAAGACCAGGATTAAACTAAGACCCACCAATGATCAAGATCAGGACCAGGCAAGGTCTAGGACCAGGACTAAGATCTGGACCATGACAGGACCAAGATCAAGACAAATCTGCAAATTTGAGTTTAATTCTGCAAATTTTAGATTTATTCTGCAAATTCTTGCTTCTTTCTGCCAATGTTTATTCCTTCTGCAGATTGGAGTTTAATTCTGCCAATATTAAATTTCTTCTGCAAGTTTTAGCTTCTTTCTGCCAATTTTAGATTTCTTCTGCAAATTTGAGTTGACTTCTGCTAATTTCAGCCTTCTTCTGCAATTCTTTAATCTGCAACCACCTGCAATGGCTTCTGCCATTGCAAAACATCTAGTTTTACTTGTTTTACCATAAGACATTAATTTAGTTTTTTAGAATGAATCCACACCCTTGACCAAGCCCATGATCATGATCCCGCCAGAATGTTCCATTGAACAACTATTCAATTTGACAAGATAACTATAACAAACAAGCCAATCGGTTATTACAAGGATAAATAATATTCATTCATTCATTTTCTACCGCTTATCCCACTTTGTGGGGTCGCGGGTGGCTGGAGCCTATCCCAGCAGCTTTGGGCCTTTATGTTCAAGCAGTTGGCCTCCAGGCCAGGATGTGCTGTAATACACGGAGGAGGAGCAAGAAGCTGATTTATTCGCCTTAAAACCTAAAAATGATAAATGACGATTAGTATTTACAGTAATGTAAAGCTGCATTTACATTTACAAAACTAATTACATGTAGTTTTCATTTTACTACAAGGTTGCAGGAATGCTATCATTCATAGCATTTTATTATAACATCAGCAGTCTTGTGCTGTAAGCCTGTAAGTATGGGTGTGCACCATAGTCTATTTGAAAACAACATAACGTGGTAAGACAGGCATAATAGTTGAAACTTTATTACACAAATATTACTGCATAGCTCTACATATTGCTAGGTTACTTTATTATAGTTCTTTCAATACACTGCACAACAGCTCCTTAGGAGTCTCCGAGCAGAATACATTCTCAACTTCAGTAGGCATTGTACGGTCATTTCCACATGTGCACCGATTAACAGAAGCAGTTAACACGCGCTATGCTACGGGCTACACCATAGAAACATACACAATAAATAGTTTCTCATTTACCAAGCAGAAACGTCTTGTAGAAGCCTTTGAGGTTTTTGTGTTTGCTCATGTTCTTAGAACTCAGAGTCAGACTCTGGGTCAAAGATATACGGCTCAGTTACTCTCAAAACCATTGCTGAAAAAGTTACTACTACGATGTACCGTGTTTACTTCAGTCTGTTTCCAGCGGCAGCGCACATGTCTAGCGTGACGTCTGTGAAGTGGGCGGAGCCAACACGGGAAAGCTGAGCCTTAAAGTGACAGCGCCAAATCAGACCGTTCACTTTGGGCTCATGATGAGAGCTCATTCAAAACGCTTGTATAAGATAATTATTGTGTGTTTCATGTTGCAAAATGTGATATGGTAACCTAAATGTATCCAAAATACACTGTATAATGTTCAAAATTGTATAATATGGGACCTTTAATAGGAGGTCAGTGCGCAAACAATGACATGTCAAATAAGATGTTATTCAGTTGTTATTCAATTGATAGGGCTGAGGTTGGAGACATGTTATCCTACAGATGTCTGAGTCTGTCTGTTGACAGAGCCCAAGGTTCAGGGCATCATAACCTTATATAGACCTAACCTTAAATAGATCTAAAATTCTCTAACACTATCAGTACTATCAGTTAATATGGGTAAATTACACGCACATATACGCTACAGCTGACTCCTGTGTTTAGCCTATTGTCAGTGGCTTTGTGTGGGGTAATTGTCTGACTGTTCTCATTGGCTGTTTTCTTTTGTTCTCTTTTTCATAAAAAGTCTTCTGTCCTGGTGCCACTCTCAACTTTTTTGTTTTAGCTTGTGCTGAGTGTCCGTTCTGATGAGTTGTATGTATTAATGTAAAGTTACATTAATTCAGTTAAAGGGTTGAAAAGAAGGCGACTGGAAGTAGTTTGGAAACAGAAAACGTTTCATTCCTCATCCAAGAGACTTTGTCGATTCTAGTTGACTGGTCTGTAAGATGAGTTTATATCCCTAAAAGAGGGAGTGGTTTACACAGAGTTTTATCCAATGAGAGGCTGGAAGTAGTATCAGTCTCATTAAAGGTCCTATATTATACTATTTTGAACATTATACAGTGTATTTTGGATACATTTAGGTTACCATATCACGTTTTGCAACATGAAACACACAATAATGATCTTATACAAGCGGTTTGGATGAGCTCTCATCACGAGTCCAAAGTGAACGGTCTGATTTGGCGCTGTCACTTTAAGGCTCAACTCTTCCATGTTGGCTCCGCCCACTCATGACGTCACGCTAGAGCTGCGCGAACTGCCGCTGGAAACAGACTGAAGTAAACATGGTACATCGTAGTAATAACTTTTCAGCAATGGCTTTGAGAGTAACTGAGTCGGATATCTTCGACCCAGAGTCTGACTCTGAGTTCAAAGAACATGAGCAAACACAAAAACCTCAAAGGCTTCTACAAGTCGTTTCTGCTTGGTAAATGAGAAACTATTTATTGTGTATGTTTCTATGGTGTAGCCCGTAGCATAGCGCGTGTTAATTGCTTCTGCTTATAGGTGCACATGTGGAAATGGCCGTACAATGCTGACTGAAGTTGAGAATGTATGCTACCTGGAGACTCCTAAGGTAGCTGTTGTGCAGTGTATTGAAAGAACTATAATAAAGTAGCCTAGCAATATGTAGAGCCATGCAGTAACACTTGTTAGTAATACATGTTGCTGACGGTAAGTAAGCTAACACAGTAGCAGCGATGCTTCTCTGTGCATCTGAGCGCAGAGCATGGCACTTGTTGACAGTTCAGGAGAGAGGGGCTGGAGGAGTGTGGAGGAGCACTTGGTTTACTTCACATATTGACGTCATTGTGTGAAACAGCTCGTTGAAAGGACTGTAGCTCAAACTAAATAAATTACTTAAACATGCGCGAATGAAACAAATACAACTTTGGGTATGTGTTTGAGGTAGAAACAACGTTATAACATGGTTAAAAGCTCAGAAAAGTTGATTTAGCATAATATGGGACCTTTAAGCTAAGTCTGATTTAGGGATCTTGTCCTTGAGGTGATGAAGGGTGTTGCCCGGTTTAAAATGTATGAAGATGCTGTTTTGGTTAAAAATCATTTTAAGCTTTTTCAGATTGCCCAGATACGTAAGGAATAACAATGTTGCTTTTTCTAGGAACTGGTTCCTCTCAGTTCTTGTTGCACCTAATCTTGGATTTGTTAAATGCCCAGTTAGGGTACAGAATATCAGGGCTTTGTGGATGTGTTGCTCCTCTTTCTGTTTTCCTTCTGAGTTTGTGGGTACCTCCTGAGCTCTGTGCTGTAAGGTCCTGATGGCTCCTAGCTTGTGTTGTTATAGGTGGTGAGAGTCGAAAAGATATCGATCTGTGTGCATGGGCTACCTGTAAACTTCTACCTGGAGTTTCCTGTCTTCACATATGCAGTGTTTCCCACAGAATTAAAAAAGACCCTGGGGGGACCCCCCTCCAGACCGACACCCCCTCTTATTTCGAATATTGATACGTTTATATACATGAGTAAGCATTAAATGCAGTAAAATCTGGAAAAACAAAGCTTTTTTGTACCCAATTTAATGAGGGAAATCTCCATGAAGTGAAAGTGATGGTAAACTAAACTTGTTTTCTGGTCCTCCTTCTTCTGGATAAACAGTTGTATGGGTCCTGCACACGTCTTTATCAATTGCTTTTATTGCGCCATCTCGTAGTTCTCGCGCATGCTCTTTTGAGCTGCTCGGGGCTCCGCTCCGCAGCGGATCTAATACGCGTCCAGTGGGCTCGGGTGTGCGACATCGGTCGATGGCGTTCCACAACGGAGCCGCAACGCATACAGTGGAACCCCGGGGTCACGCTCCGCTCAGCGTCTGCGTAGTGCCTATGCAGTGTGGCGTTGATGGGGGAGGGGCACACGAATAGAATTGATTTTACGACAAAGCAACTGGCGTTTATCCACCGGTGTAAAAAAAAAAAAAGCTCGGCAAAATGAAACTATGGCGGCCCAAAAAAGATTCTGGCGGCCCGCCATGAACTATCCACAGCACAATCCAAGAGCGGCCAGGCGGTTCTCTTTGGCATCCTCACGGGTAAGCTTGTTGTTCTTGTCCACAGCAATGATATACTCTGTGAAGAGTTCCACTTCCTCAGTCTTAATTTTGACCCACGTGTCATCCACATATCGGAACCAGTGGCTAACGGTGTTGCCAGGGAAAAGTGTCAACCGCTGTGCTCTCCACTTCCTATGTGTACAGATTAGCCACAATCTGGGACACTGGCAATCCCATAGCACAGCCATGTTTCTGCCTGTAGAAATTCCCTCTGAATTGGAAGCGGTTTACTATTTCCTACTATAAGAACTATTTCGAGTAACTGACAGATGTGGTCCATGGTGATGTTGGTTCTTTGGTCCATATATGCATCTTGTAGCAGTCTCTTCCTCACAGCTTGGACTGCCTCTGTAGTGGGGATGCATGTAAACAGAGATGTGGCATCATGGGATTCCATGGTCTCAGCTGTCTCTGGTGGTAATTGTTTCTTTGTTAGAAAAGTCCTTGGAGTTTTGGATGGGGTGGGAAGTGTTCCCAACCAAAGGAGACAGGATGTGTTTAGAAAGGTTAAATGTAACAGAGTCCATGCTACTCACAATTGGTAGTGGTGGTGTTCCCTCCTTGTATATTTTGGGGAGGGAAATGCAGGGAATGATTTCCCCTGGATATAGCCTGTAGTAAAGAGGTCAATCAATTACTTTTACTCATTGGGTAAAACTAAGCTTAAACCATTTCCTCTCATGGAGATAAACTCACGGACCAGTCTACTTTAGAATTGTCAAAGTTCCTTGGACATGGAATGAAACGTCTTCTGTTTCCATACTACATCCAGTTGCCTTCTTTTTTTTAACCCTTTAACATTATGCCTACCTTGATGACAGTTCTACTGTATTATAACTTAATCTTAAGAGGGGCCAGTTCAACCCCCCCACACACACATACACACACACACACACACACACATACCCCTGCCCTGTGGCTCAGGACAACTGTACTGCTAACTGGAGTCTAGTTTGATAAAAATGTGTTGTCTACTGAGATCCTATTTTCCATGTCTCAGTTTCACACCATTATATATCCATTTGTGGCAATGATCTATGCCACATTGCTTATGCCACACTTTGAATTTTGACACCCACTGACAAAAAAAAAAAAAAGAGTAGAAGTAACAAGCCTGTTTTGGAATGTAAAAGTACATGTTTTTGTTTATATATATATATATATATATATATATATATATATATATATATATATATATATATATATATATATATATATATATCCACATCAGCTTATATTGAAATACAAAATAAGCAGAGCTTGTGTTTCTAGGTAAATCATCCCAGCTTCACTCCCATTCACTGAAAGAGCTGTATGAACAGGCTCGCAGAGACCAGCGGATGCCCACTCACAGACTGTTGCCCAGGTAACAACTTCATCCACTTCTTTTCCATGCACGTCTCCTGACTTTTCCCCAATACACATTTTTAATAAACCTTTGCCTTTAGGAAGTTTGCAGTGACCTGTAAAATCCCTGATACTAAAGGATGCAAGGCATGCTCTGCTGGTAAGATATTTATGGTTTAACACAATCACACTTGTTTGACAATTGTGCAGCCCTGAGAGTTTGCACTAACATGGGTTTTATGCACTTAAGCTGGTGTGGCTGGAGAAGTTAGTGTGTGTGCCCTGAACCTGAATTTTGGTTTTTGGGTTTTGGCTTGGGCGTCACATATAGTGTAGTATCACCTCACTTTATACCATACACCAAACTACTGGCCACGGCGAAAGAGGCTTGCGCTTGCTCCGCAAACTCTTGCCCGTGTCACTCTTTCTCTCACAGTCTCCGCAGGACGCATACTGACAAAGTCTGACCCCACTGCACTTTCAATTAGCAGAGTTTTTGACTTTTGTGTGCTATTCCTTTTAGATAATTAGGCTAGTTCGTTAGTGCATCGCCTCACTTTACATGACACAAACTGGCAACGGCAAATAAACAAAAAGACTCGCTCTGCAAACACTGACAACTTGCCCCCATAGCTTGCCCATCTTCCTCTCACAGCCCAGCTCAGTGCAGCCGGAAGACGCTGCACACTTACAGAGTTTTTGGCTTCTACCTGTAGTACATCGCCTCACCTTACATCTCAAGTCAAACTAGCAACGGCTAATAAACACTCACATCTGTGCGCCTTTACGCACACGCTGTCTTTGATTTTACAAAAGTGTATGAAGGATATTAGCGGGAATTTTACACTGTTCGCTTACTACGAAAGTTCCATAGTTTTAGGGGCAAGAGACCCAACTCCGTACAGTTTAAGTCTTCCATGCATCCTACATATGTCCCAACAGGACTGACAAAGCAATGTTGTACATCCAACACACACACACCAATGACAAGGCTGTGAAACTGATGTGGTTAAAAGCAGCTGTTAGATCTCTAGCCACCAGCGATAGACAGAGACATGCCCAGTAGAACCACCAAAGTTCTACAGATTTTTATTGAGATTTACATATTGAAAGAAACTCATGTTGACACTGGGAGGAGATCGTAGTCTAAAGCTGAATTTAAAATTCAATCACAAGGACAAAATCTAAAGTTGGTGATCTGCTTTTGTTTAAATGGATGAAGTAATTTCAATTCTGCAAACATGAGTCAGGACAGTAGTGTAGGTCACAGCAGAGATTCCCTTTCTTTGTTGTTGGTTCCCTTTTATTGTTGGAGCAACAGCCCCTCAAAATGTCTTTTTGAGGGGCTCACACAATATCATTGTTACAATGATATCATTGTTACAATGATATTATGTGTTCCTTAAAGATTCTAAATGAAACCATAGGTACTTGAACTTATCAAACCAAACTGTTGAAAGATTGTACATCCATTTTCCTTCTTAAATGTGGGGTGCCAATTTGTAATCTTGCCTAGGGCGCCATAACGACAAGAGCTGGCACTGATGTGCAGGTCTTGACATTAACACCAGAAAAATTGGTTTCAGCTTTGGCTGCTGTCCATTGAGACACAAACTACTGTTTATCAGTGAATAGTTGCTTTTATGGTCTTATGGTATGCAAAATAGAGTAATTGAATGATCATGTCCAAGTAAATCATCATGAGGTATGCTACATTTCAGTACATTTCACTTCTGTCTGGTTTGCTTTCTCTACAAGAATTACAAGAAAACAAATGAAAAAAATAAACATTTTGTTCTCTTGAATCAAATACCAGCACAGCATACCAGTCTTAAACTCTAGTTGCCAGTGAGCAAAAAAGTTAATGTCAAGCCCTGCTGATGTGTACTGAGCATAGTCTCCTCCATCTTAATTTTCTAAAAGTCTTCCTCAATTTATATTCCCTATATGCACCATCTTGTGACATAAGATGACATTACAGGACACAACATCCCTGTAAAACGATACATCATCATAATGGCATTTTAGCAATAGAATGAAGGAAAGTGATTACTTCTTTATTTCAAACCTATTTGTTCTGCATTTGTTTATGTAAATCTGTATGCATAATTTTGTAATTACTTAAGTGTAAATTACAAAATTAGAATTACTTGAAGTTCAAACAACTAAAGAGAGTGCGAGGCTTCAGCTCCAGATGCACAGCATACACATAATCAGTTCACCACGGTGTGTACACTGTAAATTGTTCTCACAACGGACCGCTCCGGACTACAATTTAAAAACAAATGCAAGTATTCGGCTGACAGGACACATACAATAGTCAGATGGTCAGATTTTGTTGTGTTTCTTATGTGTGATATGTCTATTTACATATCCTGGGCTTTTTCTCTGTTAAAAATCCTTAAATTTGCTAAAAATAACTTTTATTGTTTATGAAGTCACTGCTCTAGTGCATCTTTGTACACATTGGTCAGAAAGAAAGACCACATGCCGAAGTGCGCCTGCTCTAAGGCACAAAGGCACACTAAAGCGGTGACGTCATAAACAATCCAACTGACCTCCTAACACTACTAACATGGAATAGTAGGCCTATTTTTATTATAGGCCAGTCACTACACGGCATAGGCCAGGGTTGTTCAACCTCAGTGGAGTTACTGGACAAAAAGAACTATTAACAACAATAATGTGTTTCAGATTAAGTAATAACTATTTGATATACCTTATCCTTATGTCATTCCTTTTAGAAACACAGGAAATCTAAACATTACATACACTATCCTACATTTGTTCAGTTAAACATGACTGTTTCAGATAGAGATAATAAAATAAATCTAACGTCAAATAAAACATCTCAAATATAATTATTCAACACAAAAAATAAAGAGAAAATTATGTGCCAAGCTGTTTCATATCTAAAGTACCCCTTGTGAATGAGTGTGATTGTTTAATAAAGTTTCACTTAAGTTATATACTAAAATGCCGTCCAGAATGTATTCTTTTTCCATGACTTTTCAATGCTTCAGTCTCTGTCTGTGTGTTAATGTTATGTTAATAAGCACTAATGTCCATCCAGCAGAACTTGGCACACACAGATCAGAAAAATTCTGCTTTTAAAAAAAACACAGATTTATTACAGTAAGGCTCTGAAACCCATATTGGTGACCAAGTCATGTGTGTGCAGCACTCAGTTTTCCAATGTGAATGCCCGTCTCTTGCAGCAGGCACCATACAGCGAGGCTGTGTGTTTCTGTGCTGTGCTCTGGAGACCAGTGTGGTGCTGCTGCAGTGGTATGAACCCATGCACAAGTTCATGCTCATCAAGGTATGTTCAGACACCTCTAAGCCGCCAACATTTAGTATACGTATACATATACTATAAATAATAATAATATATATAATAAAATGGTTGTAAAGTACACCTATGATTAATGTTTGATAAGAATGGAAACAAACTAACTTGCTGTCCATCATGCAGACATTTGACTTCCCCCTGCCCAGTCCCCTACGTGTCTTTGAAATGGTGGTGGTCCCTCATGAGGAGTACCCTTTGGTGTGCATCGGGGTGTCTCGGGGGTCTAGTCACGTTGTGCCACTCTGTGTAGAGTACATCAATCTGAATTCCAACACATCCTGGTTCACAAACACCGGCCTCGGTATGTGCACACACACCACATTAAAACAGCTTCCCAGATCTGCACTTAACAATAGTGTGTTCTTCTAGAGAAGCCCTGCCCAGATGTGGTCCAAGTTAACCAGCTGGACAGCAGCACACTGCTCGTCCTCATGGAAAGTAAGTCCAATATGCATTTATCAAACTACTTTAAAAACACACAAAATAATTAACACTCCAAAATAGGGCTACACACTAAAGCATACAGTATGTACAATTATTGTTATTGTGATCATGAGATAACAGACAAATCACACTTAGTCATTGACCAAGTTTCCAAAGTGTTAAAGCTGTTTGTATAGTGAGCCCTCAAAAATGTGTTTCCGCCATAGTGTTAGCAGGACAGAGCTATGTAAGTGAACAGTGATGTGATATAAGCATGACACAAGTTGTGTTTTTTCTGTATGTGAGATACAGTGGTATTAGTGTGTGGGTGCATTGCCATGCATTAAGTGAAAGCAATAAATCCTAGCATATATTGATGTAAAAGACTGGTGGGACATCTTTATACTACAGCAATGAAGCTGTACCAATTTCTTTACATTTTTAGGACACAGATTCCACTTGTGTTGAATGCCATGACAACAAATGCATTTTTTAAAATTCAGGATGCAAAAGCTGTAAAGCGCTAATTATTCCCCCATAACAACTGTTTTAGTCATATTTTAAAGATATATTTTTTTTTTGTCATCCTTTTGATTCTAAATTTAGTAAACTTCATAATTAATTGAAAGAATGTATCAAAGAAGTGAGTGAAATCTGTGTGTGCTTTTTGTGTAACTATGCCCTACTGTACAGAGTCAGTACATGTGGTTGGTCTGGAGGGGGAGCTGAAGAGCAACAGGATTTTGCCCCATCAAACCACCTTCTCTCAGAAGGTGGAGTCAGTGGGTGAGAACATCTCTTTATGCCAATATATTATCATTGGTGTGTCTAATGTGATAAGCCACATTACAACTCGTTGCTGACGATGAGCGCGTTTGTGTTCAGTGTATTTTACTGACTCGTTGCTGGCTGTCTGGCGTCATGGCTGGCAGAGCAGAAGACATGGCTTCAGTGAAGTGCTTGAGGAAGCCACAGACCATAAGAAGACTTACAGACTGGTGTGCTCTGACAGGTACTGTTCCGCACATCAATCTGAATGATTGAGGCTTTGACTGTGTTGGTCTCTGTTCTGTGTTACCTGCAAAGATCCTGCACTGTGGAGATGACCATAGATATTTAAAAAGTAGAGTATGAACTTCACCTTTATCCGATTAGTCAAACTACTTTAAAGCACATGACGAATTTTGATGAACAGCTTACACAGCCAGTTTGTGGATTTCTTTTGACCACTCACCGTAACATATTTTAGCCAAGCTCTGCTTTCTATAAAGGACATAACACCAGATAGTGATACTGATCTTAGAGCCACAAACAAGTGTACCTACGACACAACGCTTAAGAATATTATAGGAGCAAATATCCAGTTTAGTGTATTTTGGTAATTCATGTTCTTTTCTTTAAAAAAAAAACCCCTCAAACTTTAAGTTTTATAAGCATCATGGCATCTTTCAAGATGCCTTCTGACAGCCCTCATTCTCATGACAGGATGGTAGTGTTGGAGACTCGTCACACCGAGGACCAGTCGGGCCTGTCTAACCTGTACGTGTTGGAAAATGCTGAAAGCTACATCATGATGACTTGACACATCTGCCTGAGCACAATGGGAGAAGCTACGATGCTCAGTGTATTTCCTCTAAGGACTTGAAGTGTTCTGAAGAGAAGGAGCACAGTGGACAGTACTACCAACAAGAGCAAATTTACAAA